>JAYKQN010000047.1:177500-215000 GCA_036785175.1 Eupleurogrammus muticus
CAATGCCACTATCAATTCAAATTCATTCATTACAAAGATTCTTTAATTTTAAAATGATGACAGATTAAAACACATTAAAACACTAATGCATTTCTTAGCAGCCAAACACTTAACGTTCATTATATGGAGTTACACAGGTTTTTCTTTTGCACTTTCAAAACTGTCTATTTTCTACCTGCAGAGAGGTTTTTAATTGGATTCCGTGGAAAGAGCCCATGAATACATTAATAAATAAATACATTTCATTTAATTGAGAGGTCAATCAAGCGTCAATTCCTAAATGTTTTTGCCTTCCACCGTACTCTGTGTTTTTTGTTAAGACCCCCACCGGGGAAACTCTCCTCCAGGCCCTGGACTGGTCCCGTGGTGATGCGGGTCTGGAGTCCTGCCCGGGCTGAAGTGGTCTCACAACGAGCACAAAGACTGATTGATTTGGATTTTCTGGTCCCGTTCACGCCGCGCTGTGATGTGCTTCTCATTTACATTCCGGATTTGCATTTTGCTCTGCAGCTAAATTCCCTGGACGTTGTGTTTTCTACTGTTGCAGTGTGAATTGATTCCTCTGTAGTAATTTAATGTAAATGACCAAATAATAGCCTGGTTTCAATTAACCACCTTTAAATGCCAAGAGCAGGTGTGTATTTTGATAAATAAATGCCAGATACAAATAAATGCAATTCAATTTATTTAATCTGCACGTCTTTCTTTTTTAACACTTTATGTCGGAACTGGTTTTAGAAAAATCTAAGTTATACAGTAATCATACTAGGTTAATAAATTACCGTATTTTTCCCTGTTTGCTGAGCAACATTTGTTGTCAGGAAGGAATTAATCTCCTGTCCCAAATTGCTGCCTGGTCCCAAATAAAGGCCTGGTCTGTTAGGTGATTTAAACAAATAAAGGCCCTGGCTATTATTTGGTAGTTTAAAGTATTTTGATTGACCTGTCAACACATTTTTAGCACAAATGAAACCTTTTGGTTTTGCAGAAGGTGCCAAAGGTAAAAATTTTTGTTTTGTGCTCACAGTTCTGAGATGGGGGTGAAAGGTGTTAAAAGAAACGTGTGAAACATGCAGGAGATTATGGGAAGTGAAAAAAACAGATTAACGCAGACGTGAAGACAAGCCATCGCACAAAGAATGCAAACACTGGATGAATCAAGTGTCTTTCACAATGAGATGGAAAAAGGTGGTAGCCCGCTATCTGCATTCTGAAGAGAGCAATTATCCATCAAGGTAATGAAAGGAGGTGTTGGTGTCGGTGAATAACAAGGTTGGGGATCCGATTCATTAATTAATTGTGGAACACTTTATTGCCTTGAATATTAATTTATACAACCGAGCCGTCTCCGTTACAAGTGAGCAAACCTCCTCCACTTACGAAGACCGTGAGATATGGTTGAAAGTTAAAAATAAAAATGACGGTCACACGTCATTTTTAAGGTATAAATACAAGTTTCAATTTTTTCATGTTTGGCCAAACGAGGTGTTAGACATAGTATTAATAGAGAAACTGTACATTAGGGAAGACATGGACATACATTGAGATAAGGAGAACAAGCAAGTACAGTTAATGTATGAAAAAGGCTCAAATTTATGGTAAAAGTGCGTGTCTCAATCTATATATCAGTTTTAAAAAGGCCGAGTAAAACCAGACTTATAATGAATCTCTTATTTCATACTTTCGTACTAAAATTATTTGTATTTATAAATAAATGAGTTTAAGCCCAGATTCTGTTCTCTTAGGTGATAGCGCTGGGATTTCCTGAGGGTCTGTGAACGCATCTTGTGTAAAAATAGTAAAAACCTGTGTTAGCCTGAGGAATAAATTAGCAGCTAAACCTGCTATCATCCTACAATCTTGTGTTTTAGAGATGTTATGATACTTTTGTGACGTCTGTGCAGAAAAAAACGGGACAACGGAGCTTTAAATTGAAAGTAAAGGGCTGGGAAGCAACATGAGGAGGATCCGTGATAACGGAGCTTTACACTGTAAAGAAAGAGCTGCTGCAGGATAGGATTTTAACATCATAACATCATCAAACATTTTTTTCTTAGATTTGTTCATGGCATAATAACCTTTATTTAGCTATTTATTATTTTTTATAAACTATCCAGACAGGAGGTGATGGTAAATGAGGCACTACCACAGCGAAAAGTCACAAAAGAGGATTTTACCATGTGCAAGTGAAGATGAGATTAATCTGACAAACAGCCAGAGATTCACACAAGCCACAGATGCTAGATAAAGAAACTCAAATATGTCCATATTAATAAAAAATGAAAGTGACTCCAACCCTTATTCAGGCTGTAGCACTTCACAGCTAAACAAAGAAGATCGAGGGCGATGGATTCTCCTCCTTTAGCTGCCACATGTATTAATATCGACGTCTAACGCAGCGTTAGCTGCTGCGATCATTAGCAACAGCAGCATCCATTACACGCCGTCGGCCCATCGACAGACGTGGCCCCAACCCCGGCGAGGCTCGTAACGTTGAGGGGTTAGCCCGCCTGAACAATGGCCGCCGTCACGCCGTGATTGATCAGATTTTACAGTTTGAGCTCTTTAATCACGCCGCCCCCCCCCTCCTCTACCTGCTCTACCGTTCCCTCCCTCTCCTCTTCTCGCTCATTCATCACTCTCATTCTGTCTTCCCTCCTCGCTGTCAGCGCGGTGAATTGATCCGGTTCGTCCCCCCCCCCCCTCCACCCCCTACCCCACCCCTCACCACCACCGCATTAGCACAGATTAGAAAGGACCCGGAACCAGGAAGAATTAATTCATCCCACCCGGAATTTTCCTCTCCCTATTCCTCCGAGGTTCCCGATTAGAGATCACACGAAAACCGTGGCGTCCTACGACATCTATGCAACCTACGCACCACGCAACACGGCGGCTTAAAGGGGGGGGGCACGCATATAAAGATAAAAACCCGAACTCGGGGAAAAAGAAAAAGGCGGAAAACACAGGAGTAATCTCCGTCTGCCGCCTATAGATCCAGGGAACGCCGCGGCGAGATGAGATAAGATGAGATAAGAGGGCTGATGCAAACGGAGGTAACAAACTGGATCTCATGAACAACGATGAAGAGGAGGGAGGGAGGAAGAGGGGGAGGGGGGGGGAATTTTAGCCTGAACCTGAAGAAGAAAAAAACGAGAGATGGGAATTTTTAATTGACGTATAAATAAATTGTCATTTAAACGGATGTGCAGCTCAGTCTGAGCGCGCTCCAACGCGCTCGAGGCTCCGCTGACCGCGTACACGAGGATAAAGGACGACTAATTAGTTTTATCGGGGGTGGGGTGGGGGGGAACAAGCCGCTTTTGCATAACCTTCATTCTCTTCTTTGACCCCCGCGTGGCTCCCTCCCCTCGCCTTTTGCATGAGAATCCCTTCAGGGGAAGAAAAAAAAGGGACATGGACTCGCACCAGTGAACACGCACACTGAGGGAGGAGGCCCTCTGCTCCCCTGGTGCCCCCCCGGTGGTTAAAGGACATTACGCCACACGCCACCCTGGGGGGGCGGGGGGCTCAGCGAAGGTTTTCTTGGCCAATCGGGCGAGGACGTTTGTTTTGGCAGCGACGATTAAACGTCTCTGTGTAAGAAAGCGGTGACCTTTGACCCCCTCCAATCAACATCAGTTTTATTAACATCTGACAAACTGTGCATGTGTGTGTGTGTGTGTGTGTGTGTGTGTTCACGCTGCAAATAAACACATCTAAAGTGTTCACTATTTTCACTATAGGTTTTTCCTTCCTGCTGCTGTGAGATTCAACAAACTAATATACAGCAAATATATGGTGCAGCTATTTTTGTTGTTATATCCTCAATTAAAATATATTGTATATATTTTATTTATTTATATATATTTTATTTACTTTATTCTGTATCTTTCTTTTCTTGCATTTTTCTGCTGATGCTAATGCTGTGGGAGAAATAAAAGGTTATCAGTCAATTAATATTAAATATCCCTCAACTATTATTATTATTAGTTTTTTAATATTACTGTTTTTAAATGGTTAAAGTCTAATATTTTTGTAATACAGTTTTTCTGTTATTTGATCATTATCATTATTCATATTATGAATATTATTTTGGGTGGTTCTGAATGTGTAAAAAAAATAATAAAATAAAAATAATAAAACAATAATAAAATAAAAAAAAATATTTATTTTAATTAAATCAATAAAAATATATATATAGAAAACTCCAAAAAATCCTACTATACTACAATATAAAACTATTATGACTTGAAATACAATTTTAATTCTTTAACACTTAGAATAACAAGCTAAAAAAATCTTATTTAACCATTCTGGTGACCTTTTGTTGCTATCTCTAATTTTTCAATAAAAAAAAATCCCCAACTATTATGACCAGAAATACGCTTGTATTTCTTCCTTCAGAGCACTGACTGTATGTTTAACACTCAGAATAGAAAGAAAGAAAGAGAATCTCCCACGGATGACTAATGTCCATACTGTCGAGATGAGTCTGTCTGCAGCCTCCCACCTTTTGCACTGATCTGAATGTTTAAAAAAATCTTTTAGCCGCTATATGTATGTGTTTGTGTTTTTACTTTCATCCGATGCATCGGCTCTGTTCTTTATGTTTTTACTTTTCCCTCCCTGGTTCCATTTATTTCTAATTCAGAAGCTGCTATTCAGCTTGGCATCGCTCTGGTTCTGTTGGAGATGTGGGAGTTTTTTTTATCCCTGTAGGGTTGGATAAAGACAAGGGGGGGGTCAGTGGGGGGGGGGGTCGGTGCCAGGACCAGTTTCACACCACAAAGAGCTTATATGAGCCTGGACCGGCCCAGACCGGCTTTTATAAGACGCCTGTGTCCGTCTGACCCCGTCAGCAACGACGCATTTTCAACCACAAGATGTGGTTAGACGACTGACTATTATCAGTAGCAGTAACACTTGTGCTCATCCTCCTCATTACAGGTCCGACTGTGAGGAGACGCTCTAACAAAGGAGATAATTCCCCTCTAAACCGTGCCTGGATTCATAATCCAGCCGTGCACCACGTTTTTTTTTTTTGTTAAAAGTTTCCTGCGATTTTAATCGACTGAGACTAATCACTGGGTGAAATTTTCTGGGCTGTGGACGAGTCTCCATGGTTCAACTTCCTCTCTGAGAGGTTTAGAGGCTCTACGGAGCGGCTATGTCACGCTTTTACTTGACGGGCATTAAACACACGACCGCAGGAGGTGAAACAAAAACTTTACATTAGCTAAGACAATACAGTTCATGTTAAATTCCAAATATCAGTTTTGGAATTGTGTTGATAGGCCAAGTAAAAACCAGACTTGATGGTTACTTTAACAATCCGAACATGTTACTGTTTTATAATATTATAAATAACAATTCTGTTCTCTTAAGTGATAGCGCTGGGATTTCCTGAGGGTCTGTGAACGCGTCTCAGAAATAAAACCTGTGTTAGCCTGAGGCTTAAAGTAGCAGCTACGTTATGATATTTCTGCGATGTCTATTCAGAAAGAAACATGACAGCAGAGGTTTACATTGAAAGTAAAGCGCTGGGAAGCAACATGAGGAGGAGCCGTGATAATGGAGCTTTACACTGTAAAGACAGAACTGCTGCAGGATAGGATTTTAACTTTTTTTTTTTTTTTTTAAGATTTGTTTGTGGCATGAACACCTTTATCTATCTATCTAAAGTAGCCAGACCTCTACCCCTACACTAACACAGGGATCTTAAGTCACAAAAGAGGATACACACTATTGTACCATGTGCAATTATATCCGAAAGCTGAGGTTAATCTGACAAATAGTGAGAGATATACACAAGCCACAGATGCTAGATGTAGAAACTCAAACATGTCTAGAATAGAAGACGAATTATGATGATACTTTTGCGACGTCTGTGCAGAAAGAAACGGGACGACAGAGCTTTAAATTGCTGGGAAGCAACATGAGGAGGATCTGTGATAATGGAGCTTCACACTGTAAAGAAAGTATCTGAACCGACGGAAGCTCCACTTCCTTTTATTTTTATTTTTTTTCTCCCAGCGAGGACATTCCGCGTTCTCCCGTAGGGTTGAAGAAGCAGAGCGGTTCACACGCCATTAGCGTCGCCGTTAGCAGGCGGCCGCTTGGCGTGTGCACGCTGGTGAAACGTGCGTTTTAAAGGCTCATTATCACGGTCTCGCAGTTGTCTGTAATGAAGCGCGGCGTCAGCAGAGTTACTGACAACCAGGGACAGAGAGTTCAGGTTTCAGCCTGAAGTAAGACTTGATCTAAAGTGATTTTTGATGCACTCGATAGATAAGGAAGAAAGATCAATATATTTATATTGCTGAAGAAAGAGCAATATATATATATATTTATACCTGCTGCTGAAAAAACAAAATATTGTTCAGTGAATAAATCCACAATTTGAGTGAGTGTTCTGTTCTGTAGAGTGAAGATTAATTGTATATAATATTCATGACCTATTTCTTTACATAAAAAAGGAGAAGAAATGTGTAGGTGTTGTTATTTATATGTTAATTTTTTTGACTGGTCTGATCCACTTGAGATTAAATTGAACTGAATGTGGTCAATGAATTCAACCTTGATCCAGACTGACTGTAAAAACAGTATTTAATACCAGGAAGGGTTGTTTTATTTTGAAAAAACCTGGCGTGGACTGGACTGATGTTGGTTTGCAGGCTACTGGACCAGATTCAAGGTTAAACAAGGACGACAATTTGTAAAAAAAAGAAGCAGCCTCACAACGCAGCGAGATATTCAAGTTTTGAGTTTCATTACGCACAAGGTCACAGAGAAAAGCTGAGAGAGTTCACCAGGTAATAAACAAGCCACGACTACCCTTAAAGCTTAAAATAAGTAGAATAAAATAAACCTTGCTGCTTTTAAAAGTTCCAGCGTGAAAATCACGTCTGAAGCTAGAAAACTGGAACATTCACTTATTTACACCAATGTTTTAAATCTTTTACTATAGTGTTTTATCTTTGCTTTTTATTTTAAAAACAAATGAAGGAGAAAAAAAGCTAATTACTAATGATGCTCATCTATGTACTAGTGTGTTTTTGTCAATATAGTTTTAATTTCATGCATTAGGCCTCTATTGCATGAAATTATATTTAAATGTTTTTATTACTTAAAATGGCTCAAATAATAGATATACTAATATATATATATATAGTATAAGAAAAACTAAACTTAAACATAGTGTTAGGATAGTTTTATATTATGTAAGTAAATGTCACTCCATTAGGTTGTTGAATTTTAGGAATTTTCCATATTAGCATATCGTTGCTAGATGACAACAAATGTATTTCAGCATATTAGAAACAAACATATAACGTCAAAATAAAATGAAATGTAAAATAAATAAATAAATAAAGTTAATCTTACTCCAAATTGTGAGTAAAATTTCTTATTTGGTGAAAATAATTTGAGACAGTGATGCTCACATGACTGGTCATGTGACCTCATAAATTGTATGTCCTTCAAAATAAAAGCCCCCTTTTCACATCTAACTGTAAAAATGTAGATTTAATATCATAGCATTTTAGAAAAATGAAGATAAAGTTGCTATACATCAGTAATCATCAACTGGTGCGCGACTGAATTCTAAAATAATGAGACTCAAAGAGAAACTATCAGGTGATCCACACAAAAACAACTGAAAACAGCAGCTACTGAGCCTCCTAACTATCATCATCCACCATTTATGACTCTATATGTCCAAAAAAGAGACAGACTCACTGCAGTATTTAGCCTAAGACTTATAGTTTTACACTTTTTTTTTAAACATGCTTCTACCTAACATTTGGCCGAATTTAAACATTTTGAGGCAATTAAGACAAACATTTCTGAAGGTTAAAGGACATGATAAATGCATCTTTGAAGGTTCTGATTTACACACCTATTTTATCATTTCATGACCTTCCATCCTATCACTTCATGGTGCTCTATAAGGGGAAAAAAAAAAGACTTAATTAGGGGAAAATATCTCTATCGCCCCCAGTGGCCGATTGCGGTATAACAAGGTGATAGAAGCCTGATTCACAAAGAAGGAAAAATGCCTTTAGTACAAATATAGAAACAATAAGTAGATTTAATTTTTATTCCAAGGTGACAGATATAGCAGTTGACCCCCCACTGTACCACGATGCAGCCGAGGGTTAAACACCCATAAACACTCACATACACATTATGGGTGTTTAATTGGAAGCGACCTCTCAGCCAGGAAGCGCCGCGCTCGCACATCAAACGAGCCATTACGCCGCCTCCATTACCATCGCTGTTGAATACTGGATGACTCTCCAGGCCGCGGCCGGCACCTGTCGCTCGTTACGGCGGCAACACGGCGGCGGCGGGGGGGGGAGGCGGCGTGGGGGTCACAGACGGTGAGAGGCCGGTCGGTCCGCCCGATCGAGCCTTTGGAGCGGCCTTCATCAATATGCAACTTCAAAGCCCCCCGGGGAGTGTGTGTGTGTCTGTGTGTGTGTGTGTGTGTGTGTGGAGGGCATGTTTGTTTTCTCTCTATGTGTGTGTGTGTGTGTGTCTCATTACTCATTCGCGTCCCCTTCGCCGCCATTCAGTCCCTTTGTGCGTGAAGTGAGGGGGAGACGAGAGGCCCATCCAGACATGAGATCACAGATTATGCACTTAACGCTCGGCCGAGAGGTGCTCGATGGAGAGGGAGGAAAACAAAAAAGAGGAAGAGGAGGAGGAGGAGGAGGAGGGACACGAAAAAAAGGAGGTCGGACAGAGGAGAAAACGGCGATGAGGACGAGTGTGTGTGTGTGTGTGTGTGTGTGTACGCCATTGTGCTTTTCTTATCTTCGGTTTTCCCCCAAAACTCCAGATTAAAAGGTGAGAAAGACACGAAAAACAAACTGGACAGTGTCTAAATTGATTAATTAAACAATGCAAAAACCAAACAGCAGATTAATGGCCTTCAAAATAAAAGCGCCCTTTTCACAGCTAACTGTAAAAACATAGATTTAACATCACAAGTGTTCATCAACCGGCCTGCAACTGGATCCCATAATTATGAGGCTTAAAGGGAAAATATCACCTGATATTTAGCCTAAGATTCATAGTTTGCTTCTACTTAATATTTTTACAACAAATTTTTTCGACACGCTCACAAAATAAGCAGGAAGCGAATCGCGATTCGCTTCCTGCTTATTTTGTGAACGTGTCAAAAAAAAAAGGAATCTATTGTAGAGAAATTTCCAGGTGCCAAATGCAAACCCATTCCCTTTTTTGAGCTTTTATTGTGTATCTGGATGAGAAATATTCAACCTTCTATTGCTTTGTGTTTACCTGCAAAACCAACATTTGAGCCTGGACTTATTAACCCTCTCAGCCCGCTTTTTTATTAATGTTAAATTAATGATCTCAGACATTAAATCTCTTTATTACCTTGCTTTTAACATTTTGTTGTTGCAAATAATCCAAAAAATAAGACCCCCCCCACTACCAAAACCCTGTTCAGAGCAGCAATTCATTTCAATTCAGTTATATTCACAAAGCCCAGAATCACAAATCACAGATTCACCCCAATGGGTTTTACAAAAGCAACGCAACATCCTCTGTTCTTAGGTCCTTTGTCTGGCAGCAACACACACACACACACACACACACACACACACAGGAGTGAGTCAGCAGAATAAAAAGTGGAATATCTGAGAGCTGTGACGCGTGAAGTGTGGAGCTAAATGTGGATTTTACAAAAAGTCAAGTGAAAAAGCAAAAAATAACAGCGGAGGCAGCGGAGAAGGAGGCTTCACACACACACACACACACACACACACACACATGCACACACACACACGCACACACAGCAAAAAATACACCAGTGATTACATAAATCCACACTGGTGGATATAAGGGTGATTTAGGCCAGTGTGTGTGTGTGTGTGTGTGTGTGTGTGTGTGTGTCAGACCTTTATAAGTAATGTCTAACTGTAAATGTTTACCACCATAAAAAAAAAAAAAAACAGAACGTAGATTTAGAACCATCTTACGTAGCGTGATGGGAGGAAACGTCCTAAAACACCATTAACCGTTGTTAATGAATGAATGAATGATTCCATAAACCATAAAGAAACATTGAAAAGTGTGAATATAACAATAATTAACAGTGCACCATGGAATCAATTCAGTTTTTATCCACAAACTCAGAACTTTCCAGCAGCAAAGAAACAGAAAGTGCAATTCAATAAATATTCAAGTGTCCAAAATTAGCTTTTTTCCCCGATTATAATTTTATAAATTAAAAAACAGCAGTAAAACTTCAACCTTCACTGACACCATAGATCTGAGATTGAAAGAGTCAATGTCCTTTCTGTCCTTATAAAACACTCAGGTTGTTAAAATAGGAATTTTTCATATGTGCATAACATAAATAGTACGTAAATGTGCACTATTTAGAGTGAAATAAATAAATAAAGTTAATTTACCCCAGATAATGAGTTTAATTTTTAAATTTGTTGGGACCTTTGGTTGTGAGACAAAGATGCTCACATGTTAAATGTCCATGAGCCAAAGGGACTGGTCATGTGACCTTGTATGTCCTTCAAAATAAAAGCCCTGTCTTCACACCTAACTGTAAAAAAAATGGATTTTACATATCTTAGTTATTCACCATTTCTGTCCCTACATGTCCCAAAAGGAGACAGACTCACTGCAATATTTAACCTAAGATTTATAGTTTTACACTTAAAAAAAAAACATGCATTTACTTATCATTTGTTGTTCGCATTTTAACTTTTTGTCATTGCAATTAAGACTAGTCATGGCCTTCAAGAGCGTCAAGCAGCAGAAGTTTTAGACGACAAAGCACATCTGACATCGTGTGAACTTTTGAAACTAGAACTTATTAAAAATGAAACTTGATTTCAAGTGGTACTTCTTGTTCAATTGATTATACACGGCTGCTGTATTGAGTTAAGGATTTTGCATTTTGTGAGCGAGACTAAAAAAAAAAAATGTGTAAAATTGTACAATCACTTCCAGGCCACACGCACCAGCTTCACCTTCAGGACGCTTTGCATGAGCCTGCAGGATTCGTGCAGGAACAGACAGAACCTCATCAGTACAAAGACCCCATTCATCTCACTAGTGTGAACGCGAGTCTTTTATTAACCAACTGGAGGACACAGACCACAACTAGCGACTCGCCCTCCGTCTCTGACATCGTCGACGTGTCCTCATCCCGTCTCCCCTGTCACGTATAAGCCGTCCAATCACGGCCATGCTGAGGACATTTGAGGAAATAAGCCGCCGGGCTAAAGGTCTGCTTCACAGAGCTGATCCCTCGCACTCTTGGAACGGGATTTGCATTTTTTTTTCCTGCCCTCAAGCGATTTATGTGTTTGTTATTTATCATGTGGCCTCTTAAAGGACATTTTCTAAAAGTTTTGGTATCTTTATTGAAATTCAACCGTTTGTTTAAACACATAATAACTGTGTGTTTATGGCAAAATGTGCAGAAAAACCTCAGCTAAATGCAGCTCAGAGTATGATTATGCATGATGTAAAAAGCCCTATACCTATATATATATTCATATATAGGGCATTTATATAGAGCATGTTATTTTTTATCATTTAAAAGTCCATTACTAATTACATTTTATTAAAATTTAATTTAATTACATTATTTTTTTTTACATAAATCACACTTTTTGGGGCGGTTTTAGTTCTTTTGACATGAAATGATAAATGCTGTAGCTGAAAAATAAAGATTTCTGAATGAAATTTTAAATGATTATTCCACCTATATTATATAAAACTAGTAGATAGCATGTGTTTTTTATTTGTTTCATATATACATATATACATATATGTATATATATGTATGTATGTATATATATACATACATACATATACATATACATACATATATACATATATACACACATATATATATATATATATATATATATATATATATATATATATATATATATACATGCAAACACATGCTCTCAACTACTTTTATATGATTTGATTTTTGTATTGATGATTTTTCTAAAAAGAAATGGTACAAATTGATTTTTAATTAACAAGAAAATACCGTAAAACACAAAATGTACATTGATATATATTATTAGAAGTAATGGAATCACTATTAGAATATATGAATATAACAGTAGATATATGTATTGTAAATGTTAAAAAGATTTTTGGAGTTGAAAACACAGTTTATTTTAACCGAATGGGACTAAAGTGGTGGAGTGAGGAGATTCTTATCTTGCCCTGCTCTCTGGGATCACAGGCTGTGGGTTATAATTATCTTGTTCTCTTTCCCTGTGCTCTTTGGGTATGTCACCGTGCGTTCTGATTGGCCAACACTCTGAGATCAGAGCCTCTGATTGGGCGAAATATTGATCAGGAGACATTTGAATTTGGAATTTTTTTTTTTTAGTAGGTATTTATCTCACAAAGTCATAGAAAAGACAAATATTCCACTGATTTTAATATTAGTTGGATGAAGGGGTCACATGACACAACTAGCAGCTTCTAATATTAAATATATAATAATTAAAATAATTTATAATAATATAAATAAATAATTAATATTAAAACATTGTTTGACACGTTCACGAAATAAGCAGGAAGCGAATCAGGATTCGCTTCCTGCTTATTTCGTGAGCGTGTCAAAAAAGATCTGTTTAAAAATGATAGTGGAATGACAATAAGACTGAATACAGGTTATCTGGTGGGTTAAATTAGCTTAATTTGATATATTTAAATAGTCACTAACCAATGAGCGTTTCTCATCTATTGGTTTTGTCGGGTTCGATTAAAACAATGCCTGAAAAAAAAAGTTAAAAAAAAGATAATAAAGGGACGACCATCGCTGTCGCAATTCACATTCACACGAGTGACAGCATAAAAAAAGCAAAATAAATCAATAATAAAGGAGGAGCCATATCATCAGCATGTGAGCGGCTTGTCAAAAAAATAAAGATCCTTTTGAAATTGATGGTTCACTGAACCCGAGGAGAGACGCAAACATTAAAAAAAAACTGCAAATAGAAGAGGAGGAAAAAAAAAGAATGTGCGTTAACGGTAATGAATGGAGAGGAATGACAGATAAAACAGAGCAGCACGAGGGACAGTTCCTGCTTTTTTTTTATTTTATTTTATTTTCCTGACAGATACGTCGACAACGTAGAAGCTTCGGGAGAAAAATCCTGAATCGGAATCTGCAGGAGTGAAAGTCAATGGAAAAAAAAGGCATTGCAAGAGCTGCAGCAAAACATATAAAATACTGATATGTGCATGAAAAAAAATAGAAGTGATCTCAACTCTAAATTGATCCAGCAGCAGTTTTAAACGTCTGCACCTGATTGGCTAAAGAGGCTTAATGACTTAATTTAAGCCTGGTCACATGCTGCTAGGAAAGAAAACACTAAACTTCCTTTTCCTCATTTAGTTTTTTCCTTCTTATAACACGACAAACGCTTTGTTCACAGATCCACATCTATTATTGGATTATTTAAACCAGATTATGACTGAACAGAAAAACACAAACGTATAAAGTTTTATCTAAAGAGCTCATCAGTCTATTTCTGCTAGAAAAAACTATGTGCAGCTTTGGAGAAGAAGCTGTGATTTCTGTGGCCATTTAAAAGCCAATTTACTGCCGTTTTAGCCTTTACGCTACGAGGGTTGGATTTAAATCCTATAGTAAGTTTATTCCCAACAAACACGAATAATAAAAATAAAAAAAACAATTTAATATTTTAATTTAGTGACAGAAAGTATTTGTGCGTGTGTCTTCATGCCTTTTGGCTAAAAAACAAAAAAAAACGTTCTCATGAATAAATTTGCATCCCTCCAGGTAGAACACAATACCAATTCCAAATATAGCTTTTTATTCATTTTATTCAGTCGCGTTTGCAGTTCATCTGGAGACAATCGGATCGGAATAAACGGTACGGAAAAGGTTGGAATTATCATTGAAGTATTGGATAAAAAAAAAAAAACCTGCATGAGAACAAACACGTTTCTGTTAAAAAACACACTCCAGCTACCTGGTGTGTCATCATCCACCTGCGTTCAGCTTGGCCAAACAACACAAGTCACTGAGAACAAATCTCTGCTCCTCATAGACTCCAGGCTGTTAGGAGGACTCCTGGTTAAAATAGAGGAGAAAAAAAAAAATCAAAAGGCGTCGACTCTCACCGGGCGTCGAAGAGGTCAAGAGGAACGAGAGAAAAAGAACAATGAGGGGAGAGATGGTGCAGCGTGAACGAGGACTCGAAGCCTCCTCTTCAGGCTAGAGGCAAATCTCATCTCAGAAGAAGCTGACAGGAAGTGAACAAGGCATCGGTATGTTCCCTACACCGCGAATGATCATATAGACGACACAGGAGAACTATGAACGCATCTTCTTGTGTATCTATATCAGTGGTTATCAAATAGTGGAGGCTTATTTTACTGCCCTAGAAAAAGGGCAATTGCACCTCCACAACATTAGGGGGCAGTGGTTCTCTCATTGGAAGAGGGAGCATACAGCACAGAGTATGAGTATGAAGTGTAGACACCAAGTGAAATATGACGAAGCGTCTGTAGCGCTTGGTTCACTGTGAAAGACCGGTGTGTTACTGAGTCTGAAATGTTGGAGACAAAGACATTAAAGACATTACACCACAATCACTGATAAGACCATTTATGTAGTTTTATTTTTCAGTATCAGATGGTTTGACATGGTCAGTCAGAAAATGTTTAATTAAGGATTTAATTTAATTTTTTAATTCCAGATTCACTTTAAATCTTTTCTGTTAGTTAATAAAGCTATTCTTTGTTGTAAGTTGGTCCATATTTCTTTCTTTTTTTATTCTTCTATACGTTAATAAGGACACAGTGTTACGCAGAGGTACTTAGAACAATGTATAGACAAATGATTCTATTTATAGTCGCACTGGGGGGGGATTTTTCATGCATGACTATTTATCATCTATTGATTATCAAACCTTTGATAACATGAGCATCATTTACGACACACAGACCAACAAACAGAAAACGAAGCTGAGAGAATTAACGCCGACACACACGTGTCAATGTCAATGTTTGCATTTGACCCTCAAGTTAAGCCCCCTTCGATTTCTTTACGGGGTCAGCCCTGTCCCTCCTCCCACCCCAAACCCCATTTTCTAATAATTTAGAGAATAATTGCTGCAGTAATTGGAATTCTCTTTCCTGTCGTAGGCTTTAACGCTCTCAGAAAACACGTCTGACTCGTGTTTTTTTGTGTTGAAAGTGACAACGTTAATGTTCCCTGCAGCGTTTTACAATTCTGCCTCTCATTCACCCATTCACACACACACACACACACACACACACACACACACTCGTTCTTCCATTGCTTTGGGTTTGCCGTGTGTCGTAAAGTGAATCAATGCTAGAGAAGCAAGGATGGATCATTATTTCATCCACAACTGCATCACAAAAACACACCGGTGTTTCCCACACGTCCATCATTTTCTGTTTAGGTCTCTAAAGTGGTTCTGATCATATTAAATCACCACTCAGATATTATTGCAACCACAGAATACAGAATCGCTGGCTGCAACCAGGAGATCTTAACTTGCAATGCAGCTGCTGAAGCTGCAAATGAAACCAGAAAAGTACCAAGAGCACGAACGCAACCTGAGACCCGACGTCACGGATTCTGGAAAAAAAACAAAAAAGATCCAGATTGGGGTTGTTACTGTAATCTACTCGATCTGATATTTTCAAATCTCCCCACTTTTGTTTATCCGGTTTGGACAAATCTCCGGATAAGTGCTGGTGTGTTGGTGTGGATCAGAGGCCGAATTGGATAGAAAAAGTGTGTGTGTGGATTAAAGAAAAAAAATCTAGGTTTGTGTAGTTGGGGCCTTAGTTTCATGAATCCTTCATATTCTAGGACCCAACATTTACAGATTCTAGGCTACATCTCACATGATAAAACAATGTGTTATATGCTGCACAATCATCAGTATCAGGGTATATGAAATTCCATATGGTTCAAAAAAATGGTATGAAACAGCCAACCACTGATCCCCCAACGGAATAAAAGTCTGGTGCATCAATTGTCTGTTTGCTATGTCTCTTAAATGCACCGTATTCTATCACGTATACCTACTTGCTCAATTAATTGTGGATGAAAATATGTCCAGAGAAGCTGATGCTGAGGTCAAAGTTCAGCAGATAAGCCCCAAAGAACCGAGTCGGGCCAAGTGGACGGCGATTCAGGATCTCTAATCTGTTTGTTTGGTTTGGTGTGTGTGTGTGTGTGCTGCAGCAGATACAATATGTGCATGCATGTGTGCGTGTGTGTGTGTGTTTGTAGGCACGTGCACGCGTATCACCGTCCACTGGAACAATGGAGAGCAGTGTTCCATTGAGCTGCAGCTGATGGAGGATAAGGGAGGCTAGCAAGCAGCTCCAATGACTCACAGTAATCCATCATCATAAGACAGGGTTGGGAATGAGACACACACACACACACACACACACACACGGACAGGCATACAAAGCAGGGTTGGAGGGGTTACTGGAGCAAAAAGACCACACACACAACGTGCACATACTGTACACACAAGATAATCATAAGTCAGGTTAGACAGCCACACGGAATCCCACCATGCCTCGGCCACACTCTGCTCTCAAAACGGTGTTTTTTTTTATTTTAAAGAGCAGCAGGACTTGTGTGTAGTTGTGATGTCACATGTTGTGATATCATTCAAATCAGCCAATCAGAGACGAGGCTCGTTAATATTAACGAGAAACACGCAAAACGAGCTGATCCTTCCAGAGCTCCAGAGGGGAAGCTTGAGAGCAGCGTAAAACTATAACGAGGTGATTTTTTCTTTTTCTTTTTGTACTAATATCTCATGAGGATCTCAGAGGTTTTCACCGTTTAGGGTGCGGGACCTTTAAGGTGGACGTTTGATGTCCATGCCGTTTGAAGCGTGGCGGCCATCGGGGTTTTTTTTTTTTTTGCATATATTGACCATTTCTGCATTTCTTTCTTTTTTACATAAATTAAATTTTTCATATCAGCTCCTTTCTGTTTTCATGCCGGGACGTTTGCCTCATTTGCACAGCCTTCGGGGATCTAACACATTAATAGTTTATCACGGCGCTTTCACTACGATGCAATGATTCACAAATAATGCCATCATCCCAGAGTCGGTTCTTTCACGGAGTAACTAACGGAGAAAAAGACTTAAACAGCTGCAACGGCAAAGAAAAACAAGTCTTGGATGATGGAAATGGGTTTTACGCGCCCCCCCCCCATTGTGTCTGCTCAGTAAACAGCTTATCGATCACCAGTGTTTAGTTTTAACGGTGAAGTCATCGCATATACAGTAAATGACCCGCGGCTGCTGCCATTCAGTTGGGTTCCAATCAATCACATCAATACGCCTTTATTTTGTTTAGCACTATTCATACAGTAAGATGCTGCACAATAAAACACAACAATGGCCTCAGATCCCCCCTGTATGTTTTCCCACACATACACTCCACTAAATTAAATCTTATCAGGTAAAAATATCTTGTTTTTGGTGCAATTAGTCCAATATTGAGTTTCAATTATTTATTTCAATGGGCAGTTTGCCCTAATTTGGGTGATATTTTCTTCAAATCAACCAATATCTTGACAAGAAATAATCAAGAAAAAATGGGTAAGATAAATTGTCTGCCAGTGGAATAAGATAATTTACTCAATATTGGACTAATTTAACCCAAAAATTATATTTTTATCTGATAAGATTTCTGTTTTTGCAGAGTGGACCAATCAGTGGCGCAGCGCCACAGAATGAAAACCAGCTGCCACAAATATATATATACGTATTCCTATATGTATTCCTATAGAAAAATCTACATATCAGTTTTGAAATTGCAAGCGCTCTACCCCTACACCACCACAGAACCAGGGCTTTAAACTTCTAATGATAAAAATGACGTCCATTAAAAAAAAATGATGCTCTGAGCTCTCTATATCCAAAAGTTGAGGTTGACCTGACAAACAGAGAAACAGGAGATAGATGCACCAGATCTCCTTCCTGACCTACATTTAACAAGGTATAGGTCATGCATTTTAATAGCTCAATCGTGGCCTTATTGGCTTCATCTTTTACTTTTAAAGCAAGGCGTCACAGTGTCGATGCATCGCTGTAGTTGTGAAGTTGTGCACAAGCAAAAGTTAATATAAAGGCCTAGCCTAGTATTTAAAATTAATAAGAATTTCCCACTGGTCAGTCATGCTACTTGGCCTGTTTAAGTTTCTAAATGACATAATACTGTGATATTCATACAGTATACAGTAGTTTTAGGTTTTAATGTACTGACATTGACACAGATAAAGTGGGGCTGGGCAATACAGCTGAGAAAAGTGACCAGTAGGGAAAAAAAATGTTGAATTTTCACCTTTAAACCACTTTTCTTCCTCATTCTGATGCTCAGTTTAAATGCAGCAGCTCGTTGCTGACCACGTCACATGACTAAATGCATTGAGTTGCTGCCACGTGATTGGCTGACAGGAAACTCGCGTTAACGAGCAGTTGGACAGGTGTAATTAATAAAGTGGCCTGGCCCACTGTCAAACACTGTTTATACACTTAAGCCCAAAATGATTCATACTCCTGTCAAATATAAGGGATTAAATTAGTATTTCACTTCAGTTTTTACTTCAATAGGACACAAAAGAAAGTCTGAAGCCATAATTGATTTGTGTTTTGTTAGAATGTGTAAACAAAAAATCACATCCAACAAATGACTATACATATATATATATATATATATATATATATATATATATATATACTTTATACCTAAAAGATTTTCTATCGTGTGCTATTTAAGTAAAAAACTAAGGTGAAATACTCATTTTTAAGAGGAAAAATCCCTTGTATTTGATAGGGGGATGAATAATTTTGGGCTTAAGTGTAAATTATGGTGATGATGGTGCTGGGACGTCTATTGGAAGATCCTCATTGGCTGGTTATGACTCAGGGAGGGGGGAAACCTGGGGTTTGTTCATGCAACTGAACTGCATATTCGATAAATGCTTTCATGGCAAAGGTTCACTTTTAATGCATTTAAGGGGAAACCATTGAATTCTATTGAACGATTTTCTGATTGCTATTGATGAAACGTCTATCACCAGCACATATATATATAGATATTGATGTGCCCTAATGTCATCATGTTGCTTCCTTATAAAAGTAAGTCAGACTCCCCAGATGAGGACGGCAAATGTCAAATTCAATCACAAAAAAAAAAGAAAAAAACTATCAAAAGGTCACATCAACACAAAAATCCATTCTCAAATATCACAGCCCATTTGCCGGAGCGCGCTCGCTTCATCAAGAAAGACCAAAATAACCATTTGATTTCCAAAAAGATTGCAAGATCGAGATAAGGAAAAAAAAAAAACTGAATTGCTGTTGCAAAATCTAAAATAATATCAGGAGGAGGAGGAGGAGGAACTCGAGGGATGAGGCCGCGGGTGAGTGAGTCACTTCTAAAAAAACCCAAATGCAGACACTCCATAAATCAAAAACATCAATTATAATGTTTAGAGGCAAAAAAAGAAAAAGAAAACAAACTGTAAATCCTTAGGGAAGCGGCGCAGAGACGTGTTTTACCATCGGTGTGGAAGTAACGAAATGAATGAATAAATAACAGGAGCAAACAGAGACAGAGGAAGACTCTCTGGGATCCATACATCAGCTCCATTATAAGAGCACGCCTCCCTGCATTCGCATTCAGTATTCCGGCTTAATGGTTTTTCCTGGAACCTCGGCCTGGATGGAACAGTGGGGGTGGCGAGGGAGGGGGGCGGGGGTTGGTAATTCAATGAGTCACCGCTGCAGAGAGTCTTCCTCTGGCGTTTTCCTGAGGCGAGTCGAACCCTGGTGGAGGTACGGACGCGTGACCAGATGGTTTGGACCATCTGAAAAAAGGTCGTCCTTGGAAGCCATTTTTTTTTTTTTTTTAAAAAAGGCCTTGGCAGGTGATTGGACGAACCATCTGTCTATCACAGGCTCGCCCTGACGTCATTCCCTGATCGCGTAAGAATCGCCCGACTGGTCCAAACCACCAAGATTCCGAAGCAAAACTCAAACCTCGAAGCCCCTGACGAGATGGATTATCGGGGCGTTTCGGGGGGATGATTCACAGGGATTGCATCATTTTCCCCAGAGGCCAGAGAGCAGAAAGAAGCTCCTCCTGAGCTCCCTTTAACCTAAAACATCCCGGTGGTGTCGGCACCTCCTCTGGACCAGAGCAGATCCCCGGAAGACTCGTTGCACCAGGATTACACCCACAGTTACCCCCGATAGTCCTCCAATGACGAGAAAACTATATGCCAATTTACTATGGTACATCACCTAATTACGGCCATGGCTTCTATTTGAGACCAGGCAGCAAGGACAAGAAAACCTGAAAAATATCTTGCTTAGCAAAAATGGAAAATTATGGTAATTTACTCAACTTCTTTGATTAAACCAGTATGATTACTTATGTGCTTGCACGAATGCACATGCTTTATAAGATAAGATAAGATAAGATAAGACTTTATTGATCCCACAATGGGGAAATTTGCTTGTTACTGCAGCGTACAGAGTAAAGAAAAAGAAAAGAAAAGAAAAGCTATACAAAATGAAAATACACAACGCTATGTACAAAATTCATAGAATTTGTTGGTCCGCATACACAGTATGCATTATGGACATAGAATGGAGAAAAAATACTAATAAATAGCAATAAAAGAGTATGCATAAGCAAAGCATATATACATACATACATGCACATACACACCTACGTACATACACATATTTGCATATATATACGCACATACACACATGTACACATACATAGCTAATGCATACTTAAGGTGCAGGATGTGTGTGTAGAGAAAAGTGACGGAAAGTTTGAATTTCACGTTGTGCTTTTAATGTTCTACCATTTTTGGAATTCATTTTTCACTTCACTGGCCTCTTTCCGTTACTCACAGACATTAATGGGAGGTGACTAGTAAACATGTGCATCAATCAGTCGCGTTGCATGTTTTATAACCCTGGGTTACAGGAATGAAAGGCTATGTGCTCTGAGGTGGACGTGGTAGGGGGTTTCACCGAGCCAAACAAGGGCATAAAACGCTTTAATTTGAGTTATCGCCACTGCTGAGAGAAGCCTCACACACACAGAGTTGTAATTGTCAAGTAAGGCCTCAGTACTCCTCAGTAGATCAGGAAACTGTTCCTTATTCCCCTTGCTCCAAGGAAAAGGAACATGTTGTGTCACTGTCTCGTCTGTTTAACCAGTTCCTCCCAAACCGCGACGACAGCCGCTCCCTCGTCCGAGCTGCTTCGTCTCATGAAAAATAACTGAATCCTCCAACAACTCGAAAATCCTCGTTTAACCCTCCCCCCTTCAACTTTAAACCCACAGCTCTCCCGTCATCGCTGAGATGGATTTATCCGACGAGATCCTTCAGGGATCGTAAGTCTCATCAAGATTCACCAGTTGTTCAAATGTGTTTCATGGCGTGACGCATTGTTCTCAGACTGAATCCACTGACCAGTTTAATGTGGTCAACGACTTGTTGCTACTGACACAGGCTCACGCTGCAGGGGATGGATGTTGTAGATGTCCAAGTGTAACGTCAGGGGTATTTTTTTTTTAAACTGAGGCTGCACACACACACACACACACATGAATGCATGCACGCATACACACACACATGCATGCACGCACGCACTCACGCACACACACACACACACATGCATGCATGCACAAACACGCTGCAAAGTTTGTAATAATCAACCTTTGGCCACTGCAGTATGCAGCATGATGAATAGCAACGCATTTAGCTATACTTCACAGTAAAGGAGATAGCAGAGGTGTGTGTGCATGCGGATGTGTGTGTGCGTGTGTGTGTGTGCGTGTGTGTAGCCAAGGGAGAGAAGCGAAGTAGGCCAGCATGAATATAAAATCACTCCTGCCAGGCAGTGATGTGGGCTACAAGAAGGAAGAGAGCAGTGTGTGTGTGTGTGTGTGTGTGTGTGTCTGTGTGTGTGTGTGTCTGTGTGTGTGTGTGCACGCATGCATGTGTGCGTTACCAGGGAAAATGTACAAATGAAGGTGTAGAAAAATAAAGCTGAGGTTTTTAGGAACATTCATTTATCATATTCTCGCGGGGATATTGGGGGTATACACACACACACACACACACACACACACACACACACACGTCAGCGCAGTGCACAAACACCAGGTGATTCAAACAAAGCAGCTTGTTATAATGTGAAGATTAGTGCATTGAAACGCTGCCAGACCGAAACACACACACACACACACAAGCAGCAACAATGCAATGTCTCAACAGTGTTTTTGATCCAAATAAACTCCCTAAAATCTTCCCCGTCGCAACTAACACACACATTTCAGAAAAGAAGGACACGTAGCATGAGACAGAATCAGACAGAACAGTGTGAAGCAGCGACGAACACAAGCTCCTGCAGCTGTTATATTACAGGAATGCATAATGTATTTCGCCTTGAAAAATAACTGGAAATGAATTAAATAATACATATTTTAATCAAACTGATGGTTACAGAAGGAGACTCTTACTTGCTCGGGTTCATTGCATGATAAAATTCATGTTTTGCATTTGTCACTGTTAGAAAAAAAAGAAAAACCTCATTCAGCCTCTCGTCATTAAAATGTTGAAATGTATATTACATTATCTTACTTTATCGCTGCCATTGATTGTGATTGTCTTTAGTATAGATTGTTCCAGATCAATGTTTAAAGATTAAATGCATTTCTTGCATAAATAGATTAGACATAAATGTGCCACTACGTCTTTTTCATCTCCTTAAATATCGTAGAAAATTTTACAAAATACTATTTTAGTTTCAATTTACAGTTATGGAGCATTCTCATAAAAATACACAGATATTCTCTTGTGAAAGTCAATAAACCATCAACAAACAGGAATTATTAAGAATTCAGTCAATTTTTTTAATAATAAAATTCCTAATTCTAAATAACAGAGCGAACACAAGTGTGAATGGTTGGTTCGATTGGATTTAAACCTCGGTAGTTGTAATGAGCATTTGTCTTGCATGTGAAATTCATGTTTAATTCATGATATCTACTCATTGAGCAGATCGTTGCAATTCGTTCTTAATAGATTCGTGACTGGTGCGTCAATGCGAGCTGAATTTTTCCAGCGTTATTAGCCGACCCCGTGATATTCTTTGCACGTCAAAAAAAATACAATACCGTATTGTGACATATGACAAGAGCTTCAAAAAAGCTCAGTTCTATGGCGTATTTCTGTCAGCGTCTTTAGAAATGAGAACTGAGGAAGAATCTTTGACAAAAATCTAGAAATGAAACAGAGAAGTAAATGTTCTTCCTGCTCGGCTACTTCTGTGTTAATGAACCTGTTGATGTTAAGTCAGTGATGTTAAAAACCAACAAACCAAGATAGAAAGAGCTGCAGCTAATTCACAAAATAGATCATATCACTGCAGTTCTGAGGTCTTTGTCTGCCGAAGAATTAACTTTAAAACTTACTGAATACTTTTACTGGTTTATAAAGTACTGAATGGTCTATGGTCTGAGTCTAGCTCTGATCTGCTGGTCCCTTATGAACCATCCAGACCTTTTTAGATGGTCTGGGATCATGGAAAAGCAGCCTTCAGTTTGGATCTGGAACAAACCCCCTGAGAACTAGAACGAACTCCCAGAGAATTGGAACAAACTCTCAAAAAACTACAACAAACTCTGAGACAAAAGGAACAAAGTCCCAGAAAACAGGAACTCCCAGAGATCTGGAACAATCTCCCAGAGAATTGGAATAAACTCCCAGAGAATTGGAACAAACTCCCAGAGAATTGGAACAAACTCCCAGAGAATTGGAACAAACTCCCAGAGATCTGGAACAATCTCCCAGAGAATTGGAACAAACTCCCAGAGAATTGGAACAAACTCCCAGAGAATTGGAACAAACTCCCAGAGATCTGGAACAAACTCCCAGAGAATTGGAACAAACTCCCAGAGAACAGGAACAAACTCCCAGAGAACAGGAACAAACTCCCAGAGATCTGGAACAAACTCCCAGAGAATTGGAACAAACTCCCAGAGAACAGGAACAAACTCCCAGAGAACAGGAACAAACTCCCAGAGAACAGGAACAAACTCCCAGAGATCTGGAACAAACTCCCAGAGATCTGGAACAAACTCCAAGAGAACGGGAGCAAACTCCCTGAGAACTAGAACAAACTCCCTGAGATCTGGAACAAACTCTCTGAAAACTGGAACAAACTCCTAGAGAATTGGAACAAACTCCCACAGATCTGGAACAATGACCCAGTGAACTGGGACTCTTTGGCTTTCATTATCATTATTTTGCACTGCAACCTTGTTCTTGTTTTAATTTTTAATCAACTGCTTTCAAATTACATTTGTTTTTTATTTAATTTCAATTAATTATATTTTTTAAATGTCCCATTATTTCTTAATCTACTTAAATCTTTGGGTTTCCTTTTCCAATGAACAGGTTTTAATTGTATCGTAATGCTTTTAATGTTTTATGTAAATCACTTCGAATTTCCTTTTTGGAAATGTGCTCTACAAATAAACTCTCCTGCTGCTTTTCTTCTTTCAGCTTCCACGTCCACGCTCACAGAAACAAAGCTACCAGGGGAAGAGCGATGGAGCCGTGTGATTAACAGCAAACGGGCCCTTGTTCAGGTTCACATAGCGGCGAGAGAATAAGTGGAGAGGCAGCGCCGACAGCTCCATTACCTCCTGGCGACGGGGATCGGCCACATCCATCCGGCAGCCTCTTTGCACAACCGGGGAGTCGGCGAAGTCGGGGAGCGAGGGACGAGATTACAGCGAGGGGTTAGGGGAGATGGATGTGCTTAGAGGAGATAAAGAACGGCGAGATGGAAGCGAGCGACGGGGAAATAACAAAAGGTGTCCTTAAGCAAAGATGGGATTCTTTTTTTTTCCGCCTTCTCACCGTTCCCAGAAGCCTCGATAGCACAAAAAAAAATCTGACATGACTTATCCTTCCCAGAATCTGGAAATAGCAGCTGAGCCAACGGAAGATGAGGCGGAATTTAGAAAAGTGGAGCAGAATGGAGGCGAGCATGGATCCTTAAACGCCTCACACACACACACACACACACACACACACACACACACACACACTGATCAGACCAGGAATCGTGTTGTAATTCAAGCCACAAAGAGTGAAACAGACGTCAGAATGAAACCAGGAATTACACCTTCAAAAGATTAATTGGGCACTGAAGTAGATCATTAGAGAGATTTGCTCGTATAATAAAAAGGAAAGAAAGGATTCGGGAGTGATGAGGTTCTTTGTTTAAGGGGAAAACCTGACATTTAGCTTTTAATTGAGTTATTTCTCTTTTTCCCGCAGATGTTCTGGAATCCGCCTCCGAGCGTGGCGCTAACCGCGCTAACGAACCGGCGGAGGCTAATCCCACAGAGCGACAAACAACCGATGAAGAAAAATGGCCATTTCTAAAGCTTTCAAAATGTCAATGAATCCCCCAACCGGGCTTTTGTGATTAACAGAAAGTTCAAACTCCCGTTAGGTCTGTGGCGCTGCTTCCTGTCGGAGGGAGTGGATGGTTGGGGGGTTGGGGGGGGGGGGGGGGGGGGGGGGGGGGTGATGAGGCTCCACATGGGGCCGGAACTCATCAGACCCCCAACGGAAAACCTCAGAGCCGGACCTGCGTTACAGTCAGGAGGAAAAAGAGCAATCACACACTTTTCAATTTTCCCCTTTTTTGCAACTCTCCGGATCCTCCATCGTCGCCTTTAGTCCGACAACCGTCTCTCGTGTCTCTCTTGTCCGTTTTTTTTTTTTACGCTAGAGATTTTTTTTCCTGAATCCACGCCTCACGCTGGGGTCAAGACAACCCGGCTGTGTGATAGATAGCAAAGTCACTCATGACCTTGCAGGGGAAGCCACACCCCTCTGCGTTCACCTGCAGCATGTGTGTGTGCAAGAGAAGGAAACAGGAAGTGTGTGTGTGTGGTCCTGCAGCTAAAGTCGTCACCGTTAGCGGACGCCGCTCGCTGGCCGTAACCTCCAGGCACAAACCGGCTGAAGCTTCTCTGCAGCATTAAAGCCTCTAATCTTTCCCCCAAATGACCCTCCAACATCATACCGCACGCCCCTGAGAAAAAAAAAAAACATGCGGCGAAGACGAGAAAATGTGTTTCGAGTTACTCCAGACACAAGGCTGCACTGCCCACGGAGATAATACAAGATTCAGCTTTGTTACCCGAAGCATTTGAACGCAGCACAAAGGCCGGTTAGGTGGAAGTGGTCCCGATCCCGGCGGCACAATGGACCCCAGATTGAAGAATACTACAAAACCTGCTACAACTGGTCAACGCACAACAGCAAAAAGGGCAAACTCTCAGGCTCCAAAAGAACGGAGCCAATGCAGAAATGTCAAAAACTGCAGTTCCTCGATCGGCCACCTGAGGTTGGACCATCCGCCCCCCTAAGTCAAAATGTCCCACTTTACAGCAGAAACCCTGCTATAGAACCGGTTTTGGTATCTATGGATAATTTATTATTCACGACATCTGTTCAGGAGGAGATTCGCTGATTCAAATTTTATTAAGGTTTAAATTTACTCGTCATTTATGTATGGAAATACAGCTTTAAGTGATAAGAGGCAGCAGCTCACCACCCAGCTCCACACTCTCTCATCTAAATATGAGACACACTATATATATATATATATATACGTCTTCGCCTTGATCTGTTAGTTTAACTCTAAAAAGGTTTTAACAACTAAAAAAACACATGCATACATAATAGATAGGTGGAATAAATATTTAAAATTCATCATTTTTGTCTGTTGCAGCATCTAACATTTCATGGCAAAAAAATGTTATCGCACAAAATCAGGATTTATGTAAAAATCATCATAAACACAAACTGTACATTTTGAGAGAAACTGATGAATGCTTCTTAAAACTGTACTTTAAAGTTTCTGACTTTCTCATCCAACCATGATTTGTGCATCTTCCAGCTTTGCTCACTCACTGTTTGACGTGAAGTTGCAGGTTGTCTCTGTTCGCTCCTGCATTTCCTCCTGCAGAAATCAGGAGCGGGTGAATCTAAAACACTTTTTCCTGGAGGGGAGATTTCGACTGTTCCAAGTGTGGTAGAGTAAAGAGGGGGTGGCTACGCAATAAAGAGGAAATAGGCTTTAAAGTGCCCAAACCACCGCTTAGTGTTTGTGTTTATTGGCCACTGTCATTATGATAATGTCTCAGGGAAATAATGACTGAATGTGAGTGAACGACGGTTTGTTTCTGTAGAAGCTTCCAGGTATGAAACCATTAGATAGATAGAAACTACACAGGAAAACTTTGCCGTGAACATATTGTTTACTATGTTAATTACGGTAATGTTACTGTAAATGATCATTACAGTAGATTATATATATTTTACAATAAAACACAGTAGAAAATCACAGTAGTGAAGAATTACTGCAGTGAATCAGTAGTCAAAGAGTTACTGTATTAATTATTTTATATTAAATAATTATTTTAATTTGTTCTATTTCTAATCAATTTTTTCCATTTTCTTGTCCTCCCTTTCCAGTGAAAGGAGATAAAAACGGAATCTCAGGTGAAATGACATCCTTCCCATCTTTCTTGCTGAGGTTGTTGCATGGATTGTTTGCACGGTCCATTCGCGTATTTTTGGTCAGATGTGGATTCAAATATTAATATAAAAGGACTACTATTGCTCGTTTACTTCCTGAACTGGTGGACGTCTGCTGACCAATCAGGATAGAGCGTGCTCATCAGTGGGCGGGGCTTAAACTACTGTGGTGTAACATAAAAACAAACTTGGTACCAAATAGTTCTCAAAAAGGTTAAAAAAAAATAAAAAGTTTAATATTCTAAGTGGATTAAATATTTAACATTTATCATTGGTTTTCAGTTACACCATTTGACCTTTTGCACAAAATATTGATTTTTATAAAAAAACAAATGCTACAAATGGACTTTTAAATGGAATAAACCAACCTGCACCACAAAATGCACATTTTGAGAGACATGATGAATGCTTCTTAAAACTGTAATTTAAAAGGTTTTGACTTTCTTATTTTGCCAAACGTGATTTAACCCAATATGATATATACAGGCTACAGTACAGTCATTGCATTGTGCATCAAAGGTGTTTGACTGTATCTTTAATCTTTACCTATGAAACCTAAAAAGGTTATATTTTTAAGCTGGGAAACATTTAAAATGACAGCTTCTGTGTTTATGCACATCACTGATCACATTGAACACAACACACGGCGTGGCCACATGTTATTTATTAGACTGTTTGAGTCCATTAGTGGGATGTTTGTTATGGGAGTCATCCGCATGGCCGCGCGAGCGCACGATGACGCACTGTTATTTTCCCTGCAAGGCGGCGCTGGCGGATTACGGTTAGTTAGCCCTACAGGAGTCTGCAAACGCAGGGCCGGAAACGGCCGAATCAAAACGGGATCTGGGTTCGAAACCAACCCATGGGCTGCAAACTGTAGTCTCAGGGATGTTGAACACGTGATAAAACAACAGCATGGTTCCTCCTCCCATCCTTCAGCTGTTTTTGTAAAAAAGCATCATGTGTTTGTGTCAAAACTGACAAAAAATGTCTGAATATTCAGATTTGTGTGTGAGAATGAACGCTGTGCTGAGTGGCTGCTGGCTGTGGGATCGGCACTGGGTGACCTTGGTGATTGTGGAGCGTGTGGACAGGAATAATGAGATGTTTGCTAACAAAGGCTCAGTGGGATCCCTGAATCAGTGGCTCTGGTGGAGGGGGGAGGGGGGGGCACGGAGCCCGGGCAGAAGGCGGAACGACAGAATGAAAAGTAAAGAGCAGGAGCATGGAAACCAAGCGAGTGGCGGAGTCTCGCCAGTCTATTCCAATCCTAGGTAAATATACAGTTTGGTTCCCCACCAAAATAAAAGCCTCACTACATATAAATAAGGGTAAC
Organism: Eupleurogrammus muticus; assembly: GCA_036785175.1. Taxonomy (NCBI): domain Eukaryota; kingdom Metazoa; phylum Chordata; class Actinopteri; order Scombriformes; family Trichiuridae; genus Eupleurogrammus; species Eupleurogrammus muticus. The sequence continues at coordinate 206,570 of JAYKQN010000047.1, forward strand.
ACACCTCCTGGCTTCTTCAAATGAGGAAGAGGAATGACAGCGCTGCCCAGGTGGAGAGCGGATGTCAAACATTCCTCCTCCCCCCCGTGTCGCCTCGTGTCAGAGCCACAGCCTCGGGCAGAAACGTCCTAACCAACGCGGGAAAAATGGAGGTTTCAACCCGTAGAACCAGGAGAAAAAAGGCGACGGATGACAACCAGTAAATGGAGCCATCACATAGCCTGTCCCGCTGTGTCACGTATAACAATGTACAGGTTCTGTAGCATTTAGGGCGTGTGTACACTGTCAATCTGAGCCAGACAATTATCACAGGTGTGTTTTTTCTACGTTTGACACAATCGTCCAAAAAAACTAGAACTAGAAAACTTAAAAAAAATGATTTTTTTATTCACAAAATCACCATTTACCTTAAATATTGTCCTCAAGTGTGTGACAGTGACTCTCCTCCTCCACCTCTCAGGTGTTTCATATCTAGATGCTGATTGGTCGGCTTGATTATCACAGGTGTCCTTAGACTGGCCTCAATAAAAGGCTGCACACTGAACCAGTTTAGTTTTACTGGGGTGGGGGGGGTCAGAACACCAGTCAGGATCTGGTGTGACCCCCATTTATATCTCCTTATTATATATTTCAGATCTTTGAGTCCATCCAAGCGTTTATATTTCTTGTTTAGTGCATTCGCTTTAAAATAAAAATCATTCATAATGTTATCAAGATGTGCCCCACGATTGGCTGGCGACCATCTGGGGTGTATCCCTGCCTCTCGCCTTAACGCGCTGGGATAGGCTCCAGCAGACCCCTGCGACCCCGAAAGGGAATAAGCGGGATAGACAATGGATGGATGGATGGATGTTATCAAGATATAATTTGGTTCAGTGTCTCTGAAGACCCCCTGGGGGTTGTGGACCCCCCCCCAACCCCCGTCGTTTAAGACCTCTGCTTCAAAACACACGGCACTCGGCATTAGTGATGTCATCAGCGGAGCCTGTCCGCTGATGACATCACTAACGCCGAGTAGGAAGGAAGGAAGGAAGGAGGGAAGGAAAGAGGAAGTGGAAAAGCGACAGCAGGTGGTCGAGCGTCTGGAGGCGGGCAGTCAAAGAGCGGCGTTGCCGTGACAACTGGGATGCCGCGTTGATGATAATAGCCGAGCATCTCAGCACCAAGCACCACACACACACACACACACACACACATGGATGTTTCCGTGTCTGTGTGTGTGTGTGTTCCGTATCTGCATGTTCGCTTTAATTTACAAACAGCTGATTAGAGACAGTAACACACACACACACACACACACACACACACACCAGATCAGATCCTGGTTATCTGATTGTTTTGTAATGTTTCCGCTGGCTGAGTCATCACTGTCATTTTTATCCACATTAATGCAAATTCTCTTTTTTTTTTTTAACACAACATCCAGCATTCTTTTTGTGACTACACTGTCGCCCCCCCCCCCCTCTCAAATAAACTAAATAAACACAGAGCATCAGCATCAGCGCAGCCTTCTGGCCTCTGGTTGACTCCTATTGTCCCCCCCCCCTCGCCTTTTCTTCTCATTCTTTTCCAGAGCCTCAACAGTTCATCACCGGCCAAAAGGGCCGCCATAGGACGAGGGATGAGGAGGGGGGGCAGGGAGAGGGGGGGGGTTTATCTGATCCAGCCGACAAGCCATCTGTTCACCCAGGCCGCAGCGGGATCTGATCAATACGGCCACGCCGGACGGAAGACGTGTCCGCTGTGGTCCCCCCCCCCACACACACACACACACACATCGACCTGGGATAATGGATCAGCTCCCTGGACGGTGGAGGTTTGTCCTGCCTGCCCCCCCCCCTTTTGTCTCTCCACTCGTTTTTTAATTAAAAGGGAACCGGGCAACGCAGCCACAACCACGAGCTGATCGTTCAATTCGGAAAAAGTAAGAGAGCGCCGGTTTGCACACACACACACACACACACACACACACACACACACACACACACACACACACACACACACACACACACACACACGGTATTTATAAACAGGAGAACATCTCAGCCCAACGCTCCGCTGATCTGATGTTGGGCCGATCCAGAACCCGCTGCTCTTCCCCTGCATCAGCTGGTGATTTCTGAGCACATAGCCACTGCAGCATCCACCTCCTCCTCCACTTTCTCTCTTCTCCTCCCCCACCCTCCCTCAACCCCCCATCCTCCTCCTCCTCCTCCTCCTCTCCACCTGCTTTTAAATGCATGGCCAGTCTATGCAGGCAGCATCACTCCTCTCAGCCCCTACAGCCGCTCTGAAGGAGGCGGGGAGGGGGGGGGCTGGAACAGGATGGATGGTTATCAGCCAGTGCAGTGAGGAAAGGAGTTGAGGAGCATTGGGGGTGGGGGGGTGAGAAATGGAGGCAAGGTCAGGATGAGCCAGCAAACCCCCCCCCCCTCCCAAAAAACAAATAAAATAAACCCCGCTCTCTCTTTCCTGTAGTACGGATAATCGATGGGGGGACCAGAGCGACCTGAATCTGGACTGAGTGGGTCCAGCTGCCCCGTCCCGTCTAATGAGAGTAAATAGGCCACGCTGAAAACTGCCCCCCCCCTCCCGGACCCCCACCGCCAGCCACAGCTGCCCGCATGACTCCACTCCTTCCTTCTATAAAAAAAAAAAAGGGAAAGGGAGCAGCGACCAGATCCCACCCCCCCTTCCTCCGCCCCCCCGCCGTTTCCCCGTGGCACACATGTAACATCCTGCAGCAGACGCCATCAGGCAGCATCCAGCGTGCCCTACATCCTCCTGCAACGCATTAGCCCGACGCTTCGCTGCTGCCGCTGATGTGCATTTCGCTCATCTTGTTTCGTAACGGGGAACACCAGCCATGTCAAAAAACACACACACACACACACACAGCTGGATTAAATCCTATGATGTGTTGTGTAGGGTAGGCCCAGCATCACACACACACACACACACAAGCTCGGATGGAGGAGGCAAGGATGGGAGGAGGAGGAGGAGGAGGAGGAGGAGGGTAAGGAAAGTAGATTTCAAATAAAACCATCCAGCACCATAAGCCACTAACCACCTACCTATACACCAGCTCTGCGCACAGGATGCAGGCCCTGCCTCCAACAATAGGCCTGTGCACAATTTGGAGCCACACACACACACACACACACACACACAGATATATGTGGATGATAGCATGATGCTAATCGGCCCTTTTGTCCGTGCTGGATTACATCTTGACTCCGTGCATACCTGCGCGGTTTCGCTCATTTAGCGAAAAAAAAAAATCACAAATCGCATTGTGCGCGCGAGCCGCTCGGATCTGTGCGCAATAACGTTCCGGAGCTGCCTCCGCATCACGTTCAGAGGGAACAGAACGGGGTCAGGGGGAGAGGAGCGCCGCGCCGCGCCGCGCCGTGCCGCGCCGCACGCCGCGCCGCCTCGGACGTGTCTTTTCGTCGGTGCGGGTCATTTAGTCAACAATGGCCGGCGATTATAACCCGGGGGGGTCACATGCTCCGCGCGGCTCCGCGAGGTTTTGCAATAATTCCGCTTTTATTATGTCCGACCTAATCCCGCACACGCGTGTGCTGCTGCTGCTCTCATTTATTTTATTTATTTATTTGTTATCTGCAAGGAGGAATAAAAAAAAAACCTGCACATCCATCCTCCGAACAAACAAATGACATCATCCCCCCCCAGTTGAAAAGCCACACAACCGGAGAGTGGAGCATCGTAAATAAAACATCGCGGTGGGGGCGCAGTGATTCCGCGTCCCGCGTCTCCGCCAACTCACCAGGTTCAGCACCGTCTCCACGATGTCCCGGTTGCTAACCTCGCCGACCTGGATCAGGCCCACCAGCACCGCGAATTTCATCTGGATATTCCTGATCGGGACGGCGGGGTTGATCACCCCGGCGGGCAGGACCATGGAGCCGGCTGCGGACACCATCCTGTCCCCGGTGGCGCCGGAGCCAGCGCCCGCGGCGACCTGCTGCTGCTGCGGCGGCGGCGGCGGCGGCGGCGGCGGCGGCGGCGCGGAGGAAGCCGGAGGATGCGAGTCTGTGTCCGCGAGCGAAGAAGCAGAGCCCGGTGGTGCTGAAACCGGCTTCTCGCTCGACATTTCCCCTTGGAAACAGGGAGGAGGAGAGGCTGGCGTCTCTCTCTCCCTCTCTCTCTCTCTTTTCTCTCTCTCTCTTCTCTCTCTCTTTTCTCTCTCTCTCTTTCACACCTGCTCCACAAGCTCGGGCGTCTGCTGCTGCTGCTGCACAAAAACACGTCCGCTGCGCAGGAACAGCAAAAAAAAGAAAAAAAAAAGAAAATAAATAAAAAAGGGACAGCGCTGCTTTAAATATAAATAAATAAATAAATAAATAAAAATAATTAAAACTAAAAAAAAAAAAACCTTCTAAAATCAGCCTATCCTCCTGGAAATGCGTAAGGATTCATACGGCTGGGGGTGGGGGGGTTTGATAGAACGCGTCTCCCTCTCTTCTCCCCCCCCCCCTTCCCTTCCCTTCTCTCTCTCTCTCTCTCATTGGCAGGTTGCGGGCAGTGCGGTCGTCGCGGGGGGAGACAACAACGCCATGTTGACGCCCCCTGTCTGCGGCGGTGCGCCCTCGACGCGCGTGCGCACTGGCGCGCAGACTTTCTGGAAGGGCGCTGGAGCAGAATGGAGCCATCCATGCGCACGGGTTCATGCAGGAGGATGGCACCACCTAACTACTCTAGTGGTTTACTAATTTGTGTGTGTGTGTGTGTGTGTCTGATGTCTATATATATATATATATATATATATATATAGAATAGAATAGAATAGATAAACTTTATTGATCCCACAACGGGGAAATTTGTGTGTTACTGCAGCGTTACAGATAAAGAAAAGAAAAATAAAGTTGAAGAAGATAAAAAAGACTTTAAAAAAAATAAAAAAACACACAACACAATGTACAAATTCGCAGAATTTGTTAATCCGCATACACAGTATGCATTATCGACAGAATGGAGAAAGAAATGCTAATAAATAGTAAGAACAAAAAGTATGCATAAGCAAAGCATATATACATACATACATGGACGTACATACCTACATACATACACATACACACATATTTTTATATATATATATGGACATACATATCCACGCACATACCCACATGTTCACATACATAGCTAATGCACACTTAAGGTGCAGGGTGTGTGTGTAGAGAAAAAAGTGACCAGTGTAAAAGTGACAGTGGCTACAGTGAGGTTTATGTTATATATATATATATATATATATATATATATATATATATATATATATATATATATATATATATATATATATATATATATGGAGGGAAAAATTCCTCCATGTGTTTTATGTCAAGAAATGCACAAAAATTAGTAATTCATGTAGAAAGAAATAAAACAAATGGATTTTTACATGACAAGAAACCACCGTAAACAGAAAATTTTACATTACATTACAAAATGTACTTTCTAAGAGACCTGGTTGAATGCTTCCTAAAACTGTATTTTGACTTTATCGTCTTACCAAACATGATTTGATGATCACTGACCCATATAACAATAGTAGTACTGGAATCAGTAGTGGAATATATGAATAAAATAGTAGATATATGTATAATAAATGTTAGAAATAAAGTTTTTTTGAGTAGAAAACACTCTTGTTTTCACCAAATGGGAATAAATAATGTCTTGGATGTAAGGGGGTTGCTTGATATACTCTTTGGGACCAAAGTATGTGTGTTTGTTTGTGTGCACATATATATAAATATTACTAATAACTAATAATATATTACTAATTGTCAGATAATACGTCTACCATACTAGCATAATAATGTGGAACTATGATGTTTCCTTATGCTCAAATGTAATTATTAACCCTCTATTGCATAATGCATGCATGCACCTAATATATATATATTAGATATATAGCGTATGGCAGGTAAAAAGAAAATTAATACAATATGCTTCCATATCTTTTGAGTCACACTTATATTTATATTTGCAACCCCTCAAGGTGCAAATGTGGAACTGAATAAAAGAGGATGAATCAAAAAAGTACGTTTTGGCACTTTTCGGGTGCAGTGCAGGGGCAAAATTTAGGCGGAGTGTGTGTGTGTTTCCATGCAGAGAAGTCATCCATCTGTCCCACTTATCCCTGCCTCCAGTTCACCTCTGGTACCTTTGTTTCCTCATTACGCACCACAAGATTGGTCTCCTGACAGTCATCCCTTCTTGTTTGCTTTACACCCCCCCCCACCACCAACCACCTCATCACCTGTTCCCCCCTCTCCTGCAGTCATTTTCACTTTTTTTTTTTTTGCACACACCTTCCCTCCCTCACCTCCTATTTGCCTTCTATTCTACGAGGCTTCTACACAGAATTTATTAAATCACCCATAAATATGAAGGTCTGACCCTTTATTAGTTGATTAATCAATGGGTTTGGTTTTAGCTGAGTGTGCATGTTTTCATGCTTAAATTATTATATCCTGAGCCCTGGATTTAAAGATTTAAAGAGGCCTGTCTGCATTATGACGCGCGTAAAAACTCAAACTTTGACAGATTTGGAATCAACTCATCGATTAGTCGAAACGGCCGAGAGACTAAACTCAGCTGAGAAAATACTCAGGTCAGGACCAGCCCCATGGATAAAACAGTAGGCCTTTGCACGGCGGGAGGAGGGATGACAGAAAGGCTCCCTTGTTCGTTCCTTCCCCTCCGGCTGAACCGGTGACACATTCAGTTTGGATGCAAATGTGTTCTGTATATTTAAATATCTGCGTTCGCAGGAAGCTTCAGTAACTCAGCCTCAGCACCGTGTCACAATGCTTAGGTGTGTGTGTTTTTTTTCTCCTTTCAAATTTATTGCTGCCATGCTTTTGTTGGGAGTCACAGATCCAGCACACACACACACACACACACACACACACACACACACTCACCGACAGTATCCTCCACTGGTCCAGTACCTGTACGCGTACATAAGCCTGTTTCACACTCCATGTGTTCTTCCAACAGGACACATCTGCTGGGTTGGATTTCCATTAGCAAGGAGGCTATAGAGGCTGATTCGTCACTGTATCCATGCATGTGTGTGTGTGTGTGAGTGTGTGTGTGTGAGTGTCTGAGTGTATTTTCATATAGACAGTGATGCAGTCTCTTTGATGCCTGGCGTCTCATTTTCCTGAGATGCTGGCCACTGACAGGGCTGACAAGTTGGGGGGGTGATGCGGGAGTGCCATTTGTGTGTGTGTGTGTGTGTGTGTGTGCATGTGTGTGTATGATGCACACGCACGTGAGATCATTAGAGAATTTTACAGATGAGCAGAGGCCATCTCGTCTTTTTTTTTTTCTTCCTCATCCTCAGTCTTCAGCACAAAGGAAATGAAGGAGACAGTCACACACACACTCATGCACACACACACACACACACACACACACACACAAACAAACACACTCACACACTCCGTCTACTACACAATGCTTGCATCTGTTACACACTTCCCACACACTCAGAGAAGCAATTTCTCAGACCAACACATGCTATCTTGCTCCTTCAGATGTGCACACACCCGGGTTTGCACGTGCACACACACACACACACACACACTCGCACAACTACAATGGCAGTCTCTCTCTCTCTTGCACACAAACACACTCCTCTTTTGTTTTCAGACAAAGGCTCGCTTCTGCAGCTTTGTCATGACTCCACAAAAGACTTCTTTAGCAGAAAGAGAGGACTTAACTAGGATCTGGTTGTTGATTGGGTAAGAGCACTGACATTGTTCCCCTTCCCTCGCACACACACACACACACACACACACACACACACACACACACACCTAGAATAAAGTGAAGGCAGGCAGTGGTTCTCCTGGTGTGTGGAGGTACTTTTACGCCTGGTCTGATGATCAGAGCAACGGATCTTCAGAGGAGACCAGGACTCAGTCGGAGGGTTTGATCGGTGCTTGTGTTTGTGGAGTTAGACAATCAGGATGTCAGGAGGTCTGAATTCAGGATGTGAGTTAGCAGGAGAAGAGCTCTGGATCTGCTCTTTAAGGGCATTTGAAAAGCAGACGCGTCGATGTGTAAAGGGACGACCTCAGGCAGGTCATACGGCTTCCTGTTTTCACACAGACAGATGTGAGTCATCGGCAAAGTGGCTGTGTGTGTGTGTGTGTGTGTGTGTGTGTGTGTGTGTGTGTGAGGCAGAGAGTGATGCACACAGGTAACGTGCATTGCAGCATCTCTCTACCTCCACATGCGGTTCATCCATTAGGCAGCGTCACATCACTGCTGCCGCTACTGCAAATTCACCCATTTACCGAGGAGAAGCTCCTGATTGAAGCAGATTAACTTTAATCAAACACTTTACTTTATTAGAATTAACCCAGCTTCAGTTTTTTAATTATTTAATAACATT
>JAYKQN010000047.1:217500-320000 GCA_036785175.1 Eupleurogrammus muticus
GGTACAGAAAGGCTGTCACCGAGGATTAAGGAGCCAGTTCTTACACAGGGGTCACCATCGGGGGTCAAGGTCTCGGCCCTGGGATGAAACAACCACTTCGTTTGATGGAAACGCTCACGTGTCGTACAGTAAAGAGTTAGAAAGGCCAGCTCCAAGTGTACAACTAACTGTAACAGAAAATATTTAAAGTGCATCTGAAATTAAAAAATAAAATTAAATCCTTAATTAAACATTTTCTGACTGACCATGTCAAACCATATGATACTGAAAAATAAAACTACATAAATGGTCTTATCAGTGATTGTGGTGTAATGTCTTTAATGTCTTTGTCTCCAACATTTCAGACTCAGTAACACACCGGTCTTTCACAGTGAACCAAGCGCTACAGACGCTTCGTCATATTTCCTCGTCTTAGCTTTGGGAGACTTTCGTTTGTCTCTTTATCTCCGTCTCTCTCCGCCTGTCTTCTCATCCTGTTAAATATGTTTTCATGGTGTCACTTGGTGTCTACACTTCATACTCATACTCTGTGCTGTATGCTCCCTGTGAACACTCTGATGCCCCCTAATGGAGTGGAGGTGCAATTGCACTTTATTCTAGGACAGTAAAACAAAATAAATAAAAAGCCTCCACTATTTGACAACCACTGACTTAACTACAGGTTTACAAAAACGGAAAAATTTGCCATATGACCCGAGTCAGTACGTTTTTGGAAATAAAGATTCAAATCAAATGCAGATATTATTATTATTATTATTATTATTATTAATTTCAATTAAAAAAAGCCTCAACAGATGTTTATTATTGTGGAAGTGCATAGAAAAAGTTGTGATTTCACTAAGAATAAAGTGAATTCAAGCCAGGTTTTGAACATTCTAATGTTCATTTTAAGGCAACTTTAAACCTGGATTAAACTTTCCTTTCATTCCATAGTGAAAACTCTAAACTCACATTACCTGGAGTTAAATTAAACTAATGTCAGGTCCATTTTTATCACTTTCCCAGGTCTAATTTGCCTGTTTTTGATTGAACGTCACTCATCTCTAACGTCCAGTTACTACAACTTTTTGCAACCTGTTGTATGGAACCTTATTTCTTTATATGTGGCTGCATCCTTATTAAATGTATTGCTATACACAGCCCTCTATATTAAATTACTATTAAAGTAATAACTTGAGTTGACATAATTTAGACTAAATTAGTAAAATGACATTATTTAATAGGCGATATTGAATTACTGTTCAGAAGAAGTGACATGAAATATTATGTACTCGCAGGCGTTAGCGATGTCACTAATTAAGTTCCTGTTCAGCTTTAGGTAGAATCAGGCTGCTGCTGCTGTACATATTGACTCACGGAAAAAAAAAGTCTCTGCTGCGCTAAATGAAACGGACGCGTAATTAGTGTCATTGACATCTGTGTTTACTCACTATTCCATGTCTGTACGGCCTGTTTGGTTCTATTATTATAACAGATCCTCCACTTTCATTTATATATATATATTAACATTAATGAAATATACAATGCATGGCGGTGTTTTCCTGCACCAATCCTGATATTTTTACATTTTCACAGCTGTGCAGCGTTTAGCTCACATTTATCCGTTTGGGGCCTTGCAGGATAAAAGCGTCGGTGTGGAGCACGTCTGCAGCGCGGCGCGTATACGGCTCACCTGCTGGGCGCTGCTGCAGCTTCGTGTTTTTCTGTAGAGTTCAGCCTCCGACAAAAGACGTGAGTCATGCCGTGCTGAACAGGACAAGAAGCGTTAAAATTGGCATAAATAACACGATCAATTCACATCTGCTGTGGACGACCCCATGAAAATGATTCATACCCTGTCAAATACAAGGGATTTCTTTATTTTTTCACTTACGAATTAGTATTTCACTTCAGTTTTTACTTAAATAGGACACAAAGAAAGTCTGAAGCCATTGATTTGTGTTTCGTTAGAATGTGTAAATAAACAGACCAAACAAAAAAATCACAACCGAACAAACAGCTGTAGACCTCTGCAGTTCATCCAGAGTGATCATGGGCCTCTTGGCTGCATCTCTGATCAGTCTTCTCCTTGTATGAGCTGAAAGTTTAGGGGGACGGCCAGATCTTGGTAGATTTACAGTGGTCTGATACTCCTTCCATTTCAGTATTATTGCTTGCACAGTGCTCCTTGGGATGTTTAAAGCTTGGGAAATATTTTGTATCCAAATCCAGCTTTAAACTTCTCCACAACAGTATCTTGGACCTGCCTGGTGTGTTCCTTGTTCTTCATGATGCTCTCTGCACTTTAAACAGACTCTGAGACTATCACAGTGCAGGTGCATTTATACAGAGACTTGATTACACACAGGTGGATTCCATTTATCATCGTTAGTCATTTAGGTCAACATTGAATCATTCAGAGATCCTCACTGAACTTCTGGACAGAGTTTATTGCACTGAAAGTAAAGGGGCCGAATGATTTTGCACGCCCAAGTTTTTTATCTGTTTAAAAAGTTTAAAATATCCAATAAAGTGTGTTCCACTTCATGATTGTGTCCCACTTGTTGTTGATTCTTCACAAGAAATTACAGTTTTATATCTTTATGTTTGAAGCCTGAAATGTGGCAAAAGGTCACAAAGTTCAAGGGGGCCACATAGTTTCGCAAGCCATTGTATTAAGTGAATGAATGAATATGTGTAGTATATTATAGTCTGCATGACCCCTTATACCCCACACATAAACACTGTTATGCATCTGCTATAATATTATTAATATAGACAAAAATGTGAAACTTTTTTTTTTAGTTACTTGCCTGGAAAACTGATTTTACCACCAGGATAAAGTCGCCTTTCTATTTCGTGTTGAGGTGAATTGACTCACCCCCTTTTTTTATTTGAAGCCCTGCATCACTATTTTCATACAAACACCAAACTGTGCACTTATTGGTTACAGTACACACAGCGGCGTGCTCTCATTAATAATTCATCCAGCGGATAATTTATTCATTAATGACCTTATCCTGGTCGTCTGGAAGAAGCCGGTGGATCAGCCGGTCTCGGGGGGGTACATCTGTTTTCTCCCCTTTTTCTCTTTATTTTTCTGTGTTTTATTCTCACAACGTGAGCGCGGTGCAGATAAAAAAAAAAAAACACAGGCGTCAGGAGGTGAAGGCGAGAATAACACGGGTCTCGTTAATGTTTGATATTACACAAGCGGTGACTCGGCTCTGATGTTTTTACACAAGTAAAAGTACAAGTACTTCACATTACAGGTCTTCTTTTGTATTAAAAAAAGCTAAATCTATTCCATCATTGCTCTTTTTTTTTTTAAATTTGCTATGCAATTTGTATGAAAAGTCCCAAATATTATGACGCAGTACTAATAATCCTATCCTACCCACTGGTAAACTAAAGAAATACTCTATATACTATGTGTATTTAGTAAATAAAACAAGAATAATAATAATATACTAGTAACAATACAAACAATACAACTACTAATACACTACTAACAATATAACACAGTTTGCATGATGAGTACTTTACCTTTTGTTAATCAGAGTAAATTTTGATGATAATACTTTTTTGCATACTTTTTAATTTTTTTTTTGTTGTTGAGTTTTTCTATTTTTCTTACTTACTGTCTGTGTACTTTGGTTATACCATGATTCTACAAAACTGAAATGTTCCAATCTGACATTATAATGTCACCTATCGTGGCCTCAACACTCTTTTTTTTTTTGTTTGGGAATAAAAAAAAATTGAGTAGAAATTCAAAATATAGTTTTCTAATGCCATGAAATATAACATAAAACTCAGGAATATCTCCTTTGAATTCAGCTTGTTTTTTTCCAGCCAGATTTACAGACTTTTAAAAGTGTTTCACATGCTTTTATAATCCATGAGGACGTGCAATTCCAGTTTCCACCAGTAGAGGTCACTCACACCTCCTTCTGCAGCTTCTCCACTTTGTGCAAAAAACTTTTTTCACATTTATACAGGCCTTTTATATTCAGAGACAGACTTGTCATATATTTTACACAGTGAGTTTCTGCTTAGGCCTCTGCTTCAATTAAAAAAAATACAACTTCTGATCTGGAGTAAAGAGGACTCTATAGGGAGCTAATCAGTATTTGTTCACAGCCTAATCTACAACATGATGCTCCTCGTTTTTTATCAGAGCCCTGGAGTAGTGGAGCTGAGGTTCATCCATGGTGAGGGGGGGGGATCGATAACGTTCAGGAGTGTCCTACTTCCAGGGTAAAACCAGAGTTAGAGCGTAGGCGTTTCTGGGAACAAACACCTTCAGCGTCCTCTGTCCGCTAAGTAGGTAAATGTGATTGAGTATTGATCGGCGGCGTGAAGGGGGGGGGGGGCAATGGAAATGCCCCTAAGGGAGAACCCCCTGATGCTGTGATGACTGTCCTTTCAAACACTCACTTCACATCTAAAAATATTTTCCATTGCATGCTTCCCACGTTCATTCATGACCTTCAGACTGCGGCGGGGCAACAGCACCACTCCATGGACGCACGGATTCAACGCTTTTTGTTCTCATACACACACTTAAGCCCAAAATGATTCATACCCCTGTCAAATACAAGGGATTTCTTTATTTATTTCACTTACAAATTAGTATTTCACTTTAGTTTTTACTTAAATAGGACACAAAAGAAAGTCTGAAGCCATAATTGATTTGTGTTTCGTTAGAATGTGGAAATAAACTAGGTGAAAACCAAAAATTACATCAACAAATGACCATGATATAGAAAGCTCCTGGCAGAGCATGCTGGGAAATGTCTTTATATATATACACTTTATAGTTGGAGACTTTCTTTGTGTCCTATTTAAGTAAAAACTGAGGTGAAATACTAATTTCTAAGTGAAAAAAATCCAAAAATCCCTTGTATTTGATAGGGGCATGAATAATTGTGTGTGTATATATATATATATATATATATATATATATATATATATATATATATATATATATATATATATATATATATATATATATATATATATATATATATATATATATATATATATATTGGGTCTAGCCCTAATTAACCCTTCATAAGTCCTGAAAATGGTAAAGAGACACGCTGATAAGGCACAGTTTAAACTGAAGGAAATCAGCTACACAGCTGAGTTTAAGACATAAGACAGGTGGTACGAGTTGGAGGAAAGACTGGATCAGTGGATCACAGAGCAGAGACTGGATCAGTGGATCACAGAGCAGAGACTGGATCAGTGGATCACAGAGCAGAGACTGGATCAGTGGATCACAGAGCAAAGAACGAGTAGGAGAAGCGTTCCTATGGTCACCATTCGACTAAAAGCAGTAAAGCAGCAGAAGAAATGAAAATTGAACATTTCCGTCTTGGTGCTTTCGTTTTGGTGCCATTTCTCCATCCAGACCAGGACTACGGTAGCACAGCAACTTCCAGCGGATTATAACGCATCATTTAGAGGAAAGTGACTCTGATGGTGAAGAAAGTGAAGCTGGCATGTTTGATGGAGATTTAGCTGCTGTTGGAATCAGAAACAGAGGATGAGGACTTTACCCCGCTCTATTTTTAAATACACACACTTGTGTGCTTGTTTTATCCGTGTGTTTTACCATGCGCACACCATGATTAAAAACAACACGGGAAAGTCGACCAAACTTGCTCAACTGTTGTGAAACGGAGTGAAAAAGGGGGGCGGGGCTTAGGATGGTCAACTGCATGTTGGCGGGCGGCTGAAAATCAGGTGTGCACGTCGAAATCGAAAATCCCAGACAACGCTTTTTGTTCTTATATATATATATTTTTTATTTTCTTGTTTAGAAACAATGATTCTGTTTTCTGTCACCATTGTCAGAAAAAACCAAACATAATCACAGCTCGGCTACTCGGCTTTTTGGAGCAGAGAGCTCACGTCACACACTCGCTCTTTGTCTTTTTTCGTCTCTCTCACACACACACACACACACACACACACTCATATTCACAGCCACACACACACGCAGACGCCACACTGTTCCCCAGCAAACAGCATCCACTGTGGCACTGTAGAGATATTGTGTCGTAGCAACGCTGCCTACAGCCGAAAAACAAAAAAAACGAATAAACAAAAAAATTTAAAAAAGAAGAAGAAGCCAAGGCGAAGCGAGCTTCAGATTATTTTTTAAAAGCTGCTGCTTTAGTAGGATGGTGAGTGGAAAAGTTTCACATTTCAGCATTATCAATATGATAGGAAAACCCTGGGGAGAAAAAGAAGCTATGTTTGACCTGCTGGCACAGAAAGCATCAGACGGTATATTTACAATACAGGCTGTACGCATAAATCTAAAAATGCAGATACACACACACACACGCACGTACAATTCCGAACATGCTTCCCAGAAGCAGTGAAATGGTCACATGTCTTAGACATTGTAGAGCAATGACAGCAATAATGATACCATATACAGAGATATAAGGACAACAATAACCTTAAAATAACATTACACGTCGAAATAAAAGATTAACACTGAAAAAATAAGTGACAGAGAACCAAATCAACAGTGATATCCAAACACAGTCCGTGGACCCGACGACCCCCCCCCCCGTGATCCGAACCCCCTCGTGTACGCCGCTTGTTCTTCCTGAACCAGTGCGCCTTTTTTCACAATAAAGCGCCGACCCATGTGTACGTCCGTCTGGTCCTGGTCCAGCGACAGACGAGACGTGTGAAAACACGGGAAATTATTGCATCTTCATTCCGTGGAAAAGGCTCTACTATAATAATCAAGTGCATCTTTATGAACGGGGAGTTATGCTAGTCATAGGTTAGCAGGCGTATTATATAGACGTATTAATTATAAGTTACGGCTATTGCAGACATAAAATGTCACCTCTGATCGACTGTGTCTGACGTCTTCTGCTCTTTTCATGTCTATTCAATTAAATAATTATGCACAGTTTCAATCACTGGAAGGCCATGTGACAAAAATCTCAAAAATATTCAATACAAGTGTGGGTATTCTACTTTTATTATAAGTAGACCTAATGCTATCTAGGATCGTAGTTATTGCTGTGTGTAAGGCATAAATAAATAAAGCTATATGCTGTAGAGGCTATTTCATGATCAGAACTGCTGGTGCTGCTGGTTTTACTAGATGATCTTTAGCGCGATGATGGATTACCGTATTTTCACGACTATAAGCGCACATTAAAGTCTTAGATTTTCTCCTAAATGTGTGGTGCTCCCTATGTGTGTATGTAGGGGAAGTGTGGGCATGGATTGTAGATAAAATAACGGGGATGTGCGTTATGCAGAACATCGTTGTTTTAACAACCTGAAAATGGTAAAGAGACACGCTGATAAAGCACAGTTTAAACTGAAGGAAATCAGCTGAGGAGGAGGAACATGGAAATAGAGCGGCCGCGAGAGAATTTAAGATTAATGAATCGATGGTTCGCAAGTGGAGAAAAACGAGCTCCGACAGGTCAAGAAGACGAAGACCGTGGAGAAAGTGAAGCTGGCATGTTTGATGGAGATTTAGCTGCTGTTGGAATCAGAATCAGTGTTTCTGTATATAAAACCTGTGCCCTATAGTTAGGTGCATTATGTGTGTGTTAAATACAGTAATGACACACAGAACTGAGACTGAGCCTTTTAGTACAGTGCCTTATGGTCATGAAAATACGGAAAATACGGTAGTTTAGATGAGGATTTTTACGAATGACCCAAAGCAAATGTTATTGAAAAACTTTTCATCTTATGTGATCTATTTTTTTTTCCCGAATCTAAAAGCGAACAACGTGTTGTTGGGAAACGCAGACGCCGTTCCAGTGCCGCCGAGGTCACTGAAATACCCGACTGTGTGTGCGAATGACTGTAACTCAACACGGCGTGAAAAAAGGACATCTCGCACAAGGATAACCCACCCCATCCCATCAACCCCCCCTCTTTTATCCTCAGGGTCGCAGCTTGATTCCTGGTGCTCATATCTTGGCCTCGGTCTGATCTGGCGGGAGAAAAGAGGAGCGGATCCTCTGGACTTTATTGACGCACAGATGCCCAAACGCCTTGTTGTACCATTCTGGAGATCTCCCCCTGTCCAACAAGAGATGATGTTAGTGGTCTGCAGCGTGGATCAATACCGAGTATGGAAAAAATAATAACAAAAAAATCTCTTCTCACACCTGAGGTCCACCCTGGAGATGTGCGTGAGCCGGGTCCTGGCCCCCCCGCAGGGCTCCAGCAGGTACTGGGACTCCAGCACGACCCCCCGCACGGCGCCCACGCGCGGGCTGTCGTCGTGTTCCACCGACACGCACACCAGCGCACACGAGCCTTTACACATGTCCGTACGCCACGATCTGAGGGGAAAAAAAGACCTCAGGGATTTTGTTCTTACGGTCCTAGAATAAAGTGCAATTACACCTCCACTACATTAGGGGGCAGCAGAGTGTTCACAGGGAGCATACAGCACAGAGTATGAGTATGAAGTGTAGACACCAAGTGACACCATGAAAACATATTTAACAGGGATGAGAAGACAGGCGGAGAGAGACGGAGATAAAGAGACAAACGAAAGTCTCCCAAAGCTAAGACGAGGAAATATGACGAAGCGTCTGTAGCGCTTGGTTCACTGTGAAAGACCGGTGTGTTACTGAGTCTGAAATGTTGGAGACAAAGACATTAAAGACATTACACCACAATCACTGATAAGACCATTTATGTAGTTTTATTTTTCAGTATCATATGGTTTGACATGGTCAGTCAGAAATGTTTAATTAAGGATTTAATTTTATTTTTTAATTTCAGATGCACTTTAAATCTTTTCTGTTAGTTAATAAAGCTATTCTTTGTTGTAAGTTCATATTTCTTTCTTTTTTATTGTCTTATATGTTAATAAGGATCTAGTGTTTTATAGATAAAGTACCTGAACATGCACATTAAAAAATTACCTTTAAAAATAAAGAAAGCTGCTCATCCTGACCTGAGTACCACGTAGTCACAGCTGGGTTGAGGCGCCATGTTGTGGCAGGAGTAGTGGTACACGTCCGTCTGCCTGTCCAGCGTCTCCAGAACCTTCTCTTGCTGCAGCTCGGCCTGCCACAGGGGGCGCTCTCTGAGCAGCCGCTGCAGCACGTCGGCGGGGGCCGCCGGCACCTCCACGCACACCCGCCACCTCCTCAGGGGGTTCCCATCGCCCACCTGACACACACACACACACACACACACACACACACATACACACCAGTGTTAGACAAAATCGTAGTGGTGCATCAAATTTAATGTATTTAACAGAAAAATGTGTATATGCAAAAATAAATTTGTAAGTGAAGTGTCCATATGAGCTCACAGGATTTAATGGTGGCAATTTGCATAAAAGAAAATAAGACAATAATAATACAAATATTACTAATAATTCTAATGTTCCTTCCATGATTCCAAGACATAAAAGACCTAACAATCCAGTTAGGTAGAAATTCGAAGAAAGTTTCATCCACCTGTTTTATTCTATTGAAATACTTCCTTACATCTTTATTATATTACAATATAAACGTAGACCTCATGCTCTGTAGTAGTTTAGGTAACACTGTACTTGAATGGGGGTTCATAAGACCTTACTGTCGAACTTTAAAAGACCATTGAGCTTCTATAGTAGATCCTAATCCAAACACACCTTTTTGAATGCCAGTTCCGTGTGGTCAGTAGTGGAGCGGGACACCCAGCCTTTGCTCTTGTCCTTGGCCTCTTTCACCAGGGTCTGGACCAGCCGTTCTAGGTGTGCGTGGTACGACCCCTCCTCGTCCTCCTCCTCCTCGTCTTCCTCCTCCTCCTCCTCGTCCACCTCCTCCTCCTCGTGGGCCTTGCACAGCTCGTCTAGCGGCGGCACCAGCAGCTCGGCCTCCATGTAGGAGTTACGAGACTGGGACAGCATCTCCTCTGGGATCTGGAGGACGAGCATCGAATCACAGGACAACCACAGCAGTTTAAGGCCTGACTCTACCATATAAAACACTGGAAAAAGCACCTAAAAGCCCTTTGTGATTGTGGTCTTCTTTTGAAAATACTGCATTTGAATTGAAAAATGACTATTAAATAGAATACCGTATTTTCATGACCATAAGGCACCGTACTAAAAGGCGCAGTCTCAGTTTTGTGTGTCATTACTGTATTTAACACACACATAAGGCACCTAACTATAGGGGAGGGTTTGATATACAAAAGTAGAGCAGGAGCAAAACTGAGTTTGGTTGTGCTTTATTTAAGTATTGATTACAAAGCACTAACATTTTCAATAATTGTGTGTGTGTGTATTTAAAAATAGAGCGGGGTAATGTCATCAAACCATCAAAGTCCTCATCCTCTGTTTCTGACAACAGCAGCTAAATCTCCATCAAACATGCCAGCTTCACTTTCTTCACCATCAGAGTCACTTTCCCTCTAAATGATGCTTTATAATCCTGGTTTTAGTCGAATGGTGACTGTCGGAACGCTTCTCCCACTCATTCTCTGCTCTGTGATCCACTGATCCAGTCTCTGTGATCCACTGATACAGTCTCTGCTCTGTGATCCACTGATCCAGTCTCTGCTCTGTGATCCACTGATCCAGTCTCTGCTCTGTGATCCACTGATCCAGTCTTTACTCTGTGATCCACTGATCCAGTCTCTGCTCTGTGATCCACTGATCCAGTCTTTCCTCCAACTCGTACCACCTGTCTTATGTCTTAAACTCAGCTGTGTAGCTGATTTCCTTCAGTTTAAACTGTGCTTTATCAGCGTGTCTCTTTACCATTTTCAGCTTGTTAAAACAACGATGTTCTGCATAACGCACATCCCCGTTATTTTATCTACAATCCATGCCCACACTTCCCCTACATACTGACATAGGGAGCACCGCACATTTTGAAGAAAATCTAAGATTTTAATGTGCCCTCATAGTCGTGAAAATACGGTAGTAGTGACAATATGTGATACTACTACTATTGCTATTTTTCTTTTGTTGCCTTTGTCTTTCAAATGTCAGCATAATACTAAACCATCTGACTTCAGCATTGGTCATTTTTTATGTTTTGGAAGAGTTGCAGTTTAAAAGATCCAATTAAACTCAACAACATCAGACTGAAAATACACAGTAATCAAGAGTGTTTTCCCTTTTAGTCCCTGAAAGACTTTTCACTGACATCAGCGTTTTACTGTATATCCACTGACAGCTTCAAGGTTATGATGATATGCAGGGTTTTTTTTTTCTTCATGCCGTGGCCTTGGATAATAACAACTCAGCAGTTAAATGTCACTGTGCTGCACGTAGTTATTTTGTTCCGTTCATTTCGTATATATAAAGACGCGGTTTTTCTTTGTCATCGACTGCACAACTCGTGCCAGTCAGTCGTCACGTTGCTCGAAATAGCAGTCAAACCCATCACGTTCCTTGTTTATACACACATTATAATCGTAAAATCAAGAGTCCAAACCTGGAAGAGATGCTGGCACTCGGCGATCATGTGTGCCAGACCCTGGGTGGCGGCCAGATTCTCACTCAGGTCTTTTTGATCAGGGCGGCCGGTGGTGTACTTCCTCTGGATCGACCTTGAGGACGACACGGAGGACGGTGATAAATCAAGTGCAGGGGGGGGGGGGGGTATGAGATAAAAGCACCTTCAATCACATGGTAGTAAACTGTCCATATGAGCTCATAGGATTTAATGGTGGCAATTTGCATAAAGGAAATAAGAGATAATTCTAACGTTCCTTCCAAAAGGCCTAACAACCCAGTTTGGTTGAAATTCAAAGAAAGAATCATTCTGCTGTTGTCTTCTATAGTAATACTCCTTTACATCTTTATTATATTACATTATAAATTTAGACCTGATGCACTAAAGTAGTTATAAAGTAGTAGAATGTAGTATAACACTGTACTTGAATAGGGGTTCATAAGACCTTACAGTCAAACTTAAAAAAGACCATTGAGCTCATATCTTACATTGATATTAAACTGTGTACATATATATATACACATATAACTATATATATGGTCCACTTTGACATCAGCTGTCACAGTTTAAACCATTATGATTGTGTCCTAAATGTGCTTTTCATCATAATATCATAAGCTCAATAGTTTTTATACGGTTTGAGTGTAAGGTCCTTCTATGTCATGTGTATGACAGGTGGTTTTGTGTTTTGGTTTATGTCGAGTTCTCATAACAAATACATGTCAAACAATGTCAACTTTGCATCAACAGTGACTTAATTTACCAAACGACCCTTAACAGCAGCTGTTATAATCAATAATGTTAATCAAGTCATGATTATCAGAGTGTTAGGAACCCACATTCAAGTCAAAGTGTTACCGTAGTTTCTTTTGCATTTGCAAGAGCAGTTTTCCTTCAACCACCAATCCGGGTCCAGAAGCGCCTGTGTGGCTGCAGGTTTTTGTTCCAACCAACCAGTAACACACCTGATTCTACTAATGAAGCTCCTAAACAACGGCTCTAGTGGTTGAGAGTAGAATCAGGTGTGTTACCGCCTCATTGGACCAGGATTGGTGACCCCTGCTTCGAATCAATCAAATACACTGCGTCACTATTCCAGTCCTCGCAGGTCGGCGAGTTCATATGTGCACCTGGGCGACAGCATCTCGTTCTTCAGTATGCTGAGGTGGAAGAGCGACGGTCCCAGACAAACCGCCAGGTTCATCGGCGTCATCTGGTTCTCGTCCACCATGGACGTGACGTCCCGAAGGAAGGAGAGCAACGTCTGCAGGACCTCCCTGTTTTCATCCGGCATCAGTAAAATAGCTGCTCGGACGGCCTGCAGCCTCTGCTCCTTTGGGACATCTATGGAAAAAGAAAAAAACAGGAAGTTATTATCATAATAATTATATAATCATTTGTTTTTATGTTTTTTAACATAAAGCTATTCAATTGCAGTTGCAAGACATCACCACCAGGTGGCTCCAAATGAGGGCGCCTGTACCAAAATGCTACCACACAACAGATAATTCAAAGTTATCCAGAAACCAGGAATTCTTCTGGGTCACCAGCAAAAGTTAACCGTCCGTCCAACATTCTCTGAAAATTAAACGAAAATCCATGCAAGTGGTCTTGCTAACACACAGACAGATAAATGCAAGGGAAAACTTAACCTCCTCGAAGGGGATAATAAACCAGAATGATCCAGGGAGGCCCCGACTTCAATATATATCATAACATTAATGTCTGTTTTGGTCATGTAAAACAGTCAATTGCAGCTTTTTGGACACAATTACAAATATTGGCATATGTCACACATAAAAAGGAAAATGGATGATATTTCTTATTAAGGCATACTAAGCAATTAAAACAATATATGATCACATCATTTAATGAGACAGATGACCTTCCCTCCCCAATGCTGTGACAGCCTTAGTATTCCGTAGATGGCTCTTAAGGGCGACTTACACTGATAAATATGCAGGAAGGTTTCCCCCAGCTTGCTGGTTAGCAGGGGCTCCGGCAGGTCCCTGAAGAACTGCTTGACCATGTCGGCCACGTCGTATGCGGACTGGTCCTCGTAGTTCACGGAGTCGGGGGAGAGCTCGCACTGCTGCCTCAGAGCCTGAATACGCGACTTCACACCGGATTTACGGAACAGACCCACCTGAGAGGAGAACCAATGCAAGGGATCGAAGGTACAAGTCAAGGGTTGAGGTGAAACAGGGATTGACAAGCCACTGTACTGTATTTGCATTCCGATAGCTCCCTCAAATTTGAGTCTCGTAAAAGCTGTTTTCCTTCCCTAACCTGGTCCAGGCAGTGTGTCCGGAGGTGGCTGAGGGCCTGCTGTAAACACAGGGGGAGCGGAAACCCACAGCGCTGGACATGGACGATGAGGGGAACCCCAAACACACTTTTCTCTTTGTAGTCTGGCACTTTCATGCGCTTCATAAACTTGGGCACGGACCTGGAAGCGATAGACAGAAAAATACCATTAGTGGAAGAGTGTGGGTGAACCAGAGGTCTATGGCTTCATTATCTTACTCTTCACGTATCCCCTCTTGGGGATAATAAAAATGAATACGACCGGTCGTTAGCAACACAAGGACATGTCTGGTGTTTGGTGGTAGTGGCGGCATGTTATGTTTGGAAAAAAAAAAAGTTCTTTAAATAACACTGGTGGCTTTGAAGGCCTGAGCATGAATGAGGCCTGTTGTGAACGTGTAGTAGAGGAGGTGGGCGTGGGAGGCTTTTAAACCATGTGTGTGAAGGTGTTGATTGTGCTTTGTTCTGCTTTTCAGATTTGAGACATGAAGACGCCGAACAGAAGAAACACGGCCGCAAAATCCAAAGGCATATCTTCACCATGAACGTGTATGTGTATGTTATACCTACCATGTCCAGCCATGCTTGTTGGACATTGAGTATTTCTCCATGATGGCGGTGAGTCGGAGCAGAGAGAACTTCTGCAGCAGGCTGAGCTGGCCCGCCGATTGGCTGCTGATCTGCAGTGATGACGCCGGTTGGTTGAGATGTTCGGACGTTCGGAAACTGGGCCATCGCAGGCTGGGACAGGGAATACAACGATTAGCATCGAGAGGCACAGAGCTACCTAGTCGACATCTCAGATTAAAGACTGTTTAGCTGACTTTGGACAGCATTACTGCACTGGTGATTCTTTAGTTGTGACATCACAACTTCACAGCTCATTTGAAGTCACAGTTTCTGAATATATGGACAATATAATACAGACCTGAACATAAACAAATGCAGTACTAAATATCACCACCAGGTGGCCTCGTATGTTGGCCTCTGTTTGAAGGTCCATTTACTGCAATGTTAACACAAAACAAAATCAAAGTGATCTAGTAACCAGGATTTTTTCAGGATCACTGCCAAAATTTAATCACCTATTTATGGTACCATTCCTAAGATTTGTTGAAAATGTGACCAAAATCTTGGCCAAAACTTTTTGAGGTATCTTGCTAACAAACGGACAGACAAAAAGGCGAATGCCGGTGAAAACTTAACCTCTTTGGCAGATGTAATTAACCAAAATGATCCTTTAAATGTTTAAACATCTACTCACCGCGGTCTCGTCAGTGAAGCCCCGACTCCAGAATCCCGCCTCTCTCGACTGGTCCCCGTGGAATCGGTGTCGTTCAACGAGACCCCGTCTCTCTCGCCTTCGCTGGGGGTGGTTCTGCCCTCCCCTTCCTCCTCCCCCCCCTCGCCGGCCTCGCCCTCGGGCAGCACGCTGCGGCTCCAGTGGTCCACGATCTGCTGCAGGCCGCTGACGTGCTGGATGATGTCGTCCAGGTGCGGGAACAGGTTGTCCTCTTTCTCCAGGTCCAGCAGGTCCCCTGTGCTGGCGTACAGGTGGGAGCCCGGGACGTTGTCGTAGACGCTCACCCTGCTGCCCCGCGGCGCTCCCGGGCACGGCGGCTTGGACAGAGGCTTACTGGACCAGGGCTGACCCAGGCCGTTGTTGTTGGCCGGGGGAGTTTTGGACTGTATCCTGGGGGCATTGTTCCTGTCGCCAGGGGACGGCGCCAGGCTCTCTATGGACAGAGCTTTTGGAAAGGTGCCCGGCTTGTGGTCTTTGGGGATGTGTATGAGGAGGTTTTCATACGAGTGAAACTGGTTCCTGCCAAACTGGCCCTGTCCTTCAGTCCTCTTACCCTGGGAAGGCAGCTCCATGTCTTCCAGGTACATGCTGCTTCTTTTGCTGGCGGTCCGGGGCCTTGTAATCACGTTCTCCTTCACGCCAGGCTCCACCGCCTCACTGGTGGGACTCACGCTCATCATGGATTGGTCTTTGCAATTATCGCCGAGGCCGACGAACGACGCGTCGCAACCGGTCTGGTGGCTCTGTTTGGGGCTGTGTTCTAATTGGCTGATGGGCGTACACTGGAGCATCTGCAGCGCCTGAGGCTCCTCCCCCTGCAACACCGGCTCGCCGATGACCAGCGGCGGCCGGCGACTCGAGCTCTTCCGCATCGTCGAGGGCCCCCACGTGCGCATCACCTCCATCCGACGCAGAAACTCTTTGGCTTTACTCCGCCCACCTTGCCCGTGGCGGCTGCTCTTGATTGGCAGGGAGTTGTAGTGCGGGAGGTCCCGCGGCGGCTGGTAGGAGGCGGCGAGGGACGCCATCGATATCGAGTCGGGCATGGCGGAGGAGGAGGAGGAGTCCTCGCTGTGGAGCGAGGAGATCTCAGCGATCTCCTGCTCACTCAGGTCCGTCAGAACGCTCTCGCTGCTCACCGTGCTGTGAAGCCCCTCCCCCTGGCCCGTCGGGCTGCTGTCGTTGGCGCCGTCCAACAGGAAGTCTTGCAGGCGAGACCAACGCCGGCTGCTCCACTCGAACGTCCAACGCTTGCTGATCGCCAACGGGTCATCTTCATCCGAGTCGTCACCCTGAGGGAAAATCGGTATTAAACCATGGGTGGTAGATACGTATAAGGTTGGTGTGGATGGAAAAAAACAATCAGAATTATGAATTTCTTTTACTTACATTTAGGATTCACTACAAGTTGTGAGCACGGTGTCACATAGAATGACAGTCATTGGATTTATCTAAATGCAATTTGCGCTTGAAGGTTTTTATCCTTTTTTTGGAGTTCACAAAGAGCCCCATACACAAAACATCTGAATATGGGATCTCGCAGCTGGATCTTATCATGTGACAAATCGGATGAACTGTATTTTTTTGTTTTTAGACAAAGAGCCACCTTGTGGAAGGTCTGATTGCTCGTTTGATCTGGTTTGAAAGAACATACGGTACGTGCCATTTTTATCAACTAAACCGCACAAATGGCATCACTGTACATTGTTTAGAAGACAAAGACCAGATCAGCTGCACAATGAACAGAGCATAGACCTCCACAAGGAAGAAAAACGAATGAATCTATTCATGACGCAAATGAAGACGAGCACTTTGTTGTTTGTCCTGATGATAGACGATGACGACGGTTCACGGTGGAGATAATAATCGTCTTACTTTCTTCTTGGGACTGCTGACATCCAGCTTCATGGAGGCACACTTGTTCAGGGTGTTTAGACGCCTGGAAATATGCAAACACACACACACACACACACACACGCACGTCAGTCAGATATCCTAGAGCCGGCAGATGTGTCACTTTCATTGTATTCTCTCTCTCTCTCTCGTTCCTTCTGATTCTGTCATTCTTTGATCTTCTTTTGTGAATCCATCTCTTCCCTCTCTCTCCCACCCCCCCTTAGTCCTACTGGGACTAATCCTCATCCTCCCTTCATCCGTCACCAACCCCCCTTTTCTTTTCCCTCCCATCCTCATGGAGGATCAGCGGGGAGCGACCTAACCTCCTCAGGGTTTGTATCTATCTGTGTTTTTTGCCTTTTCAAGATGGGATCATGTTGTTGTTGTTTTTGTGGCTCATGTGGCCCTTTGTCACCTGAAGGATTTCGGCCTCCAAAGCAAATTCTCCCCTGTGCAGTTTATTTTAAATCATGTGGCACACAAGGGATTTCTTGTTGCTGAATATTAGCTTGAAGAAAAATATCACCAATATAAAGAGTCAATTTTCATGCTGGAATTAAACATTTGATTTGATGTGAGGATACAGAGTCTGCAAACCCTGCATTTCTGCTTCTGGATGGTTTAAATAACTCTTTAGTTAGTATATATACACATATTGAATTCTACAACAGTGCTTTTCTACTGTGTGCAGTGTGTACTTGTACTTATGAGTATATAACATTTAAAACAGGCCCGTGCACAGTCATTACAAGTTTTACGGTTTTCTTATACAGTGGATGTTTTCTTATACAGTGGTGTGCGACGGGACTCAGATACATGCACTGGAAGCCATCTGGTAGACTGTGCAGGCATCCTTCCCCATGCCCCCCCCCTCCCCTGGTTTGCCCCCCCCTGAGGGTCTCAGCTCTTTGAATGGGAGATCAGAGCATGCACAGGGGGGGTGGGGGGTGACCAGATCAAAGGACAGGGACGGGGAGTTCATTACGAGTCGGGGTCAGACGTCTAATGATTAGTGGTTGGAGTCGGGGTGCAGAACTGGGGGGGGGGGGTGTACGATTTTACCGGTGTTAAAGCGTGCAATTAAAAAGATGGAAAAAAAGTGGTTTGCATGTGTGTGTGTGTGTGTGTGTGTGTGTGTGTGTGTGTGTGTGTGTGTGTGTGTGTGTGTGTGTGTGTGTGTGTATTAGATCCTCACCGGCATAGTGGCTCCACCAGATCCCGATCCAGGAAGTCGTGGTCCCTTTTCACTGAGGAAATGTCAATTGGAAACTGTGAATCTGCAGGAGAAAAAAAAGAGAAGAATGAATGAATGAATGAATGAATGAAGGCAGAAGGAGGGTTCTGTTGGATAATGACTGACAGGAGACAGCAGTTCTTCAACCGTCCACCGAGCACAGCACAACTGCAGCGACGGGGGTCAACACCTGTCACACACACACACACACACACACACACACACACACACATGCACAACCCCCCCAAAAATAACTCGGATTCCACACAATGCCAAAATGACCAAAGGCTTTTATTTTGGTGATTCTGAGTGTGTGCATCACAACCCCACATTACTGGAGTGTGTGTGTGTGTGTGTGTCCATGTGTGTGTGTGTGTGTGTGTGTGTGTGTGTTTTAAAGCTACTCCTTATACCACTGGGCCCATTTCCTGTTTGTGCCTCGACCCGATGATCATCACATGAACGGACGCCTGTAGGTTTTTCCCAGAATAAAGGTGGCAAGGCAAGAAAATAAAAGAAAACAAAAAAAGAAAGAGGGATCAAACGGGAGAAAAAAGTCACGCTTTGACAAAAAAAAAGTGGAAGAGGAAGATAGAAGAGAGAAAGAGAAGAAGCCACGAGTCCCAGCAGAGATAACAAGGCCTTTCCCATGACCCCTCCCTCCGGACAGGAACTGGAGCCTGGAAATAGAACTCAGAGACGGGGATACGGAGATGGAGGGATGGTGGAAAGAGAGAGAGAGAGAGAGAGAGAGAGAGAGAGAGAGAGAGAGAGAGATAAACAGAGATGACGGAAAAAAATAAGAGAATAAGGAAAATCAGAAGGAGTGAGAAGGGCGAGGCTTTGTGTGAAAGGATGCAGCTGTGTGTGTGTGTGTGTGTGTGTGTGTGTGTGTGTGTGTGTTACCTTCATAGAGCTGGGCATACTGTGGAAATCCCGCCGCTCGCAGCCAATCACAAGCCTCCTTCGCCTCGATTTCTATTAAAGCAAAAAAAAGAAGACGACACAATGGAGTCACACATAAAACACACTGATCGTGTTTTCTTGGTTCTATATTTGTACGTTTAGATATAACAGCTCAAATTAGTTAAAAAAAAAAAATCATGAAAAGCATCCAAAACCGGAACGGTCACATGACAGCTCGTCTTTTTTTTTTTTTTTGTGGAGGAAATTCCCAACATGATTGAATTTCCTTGTGGAATGATGTCTATTCTATTCACAACTTGACGTAGAGTCTTAACCATTTGCTCTCTAAAAAATATATTAAGATGAACGCTATAAATAAAACACAAATAATTATTGCTAATTATTGATCTGGTGTTCCTATCAGCGACATCGTTTTATTCAATGACTAAATTATAACTACAACTCAAACAGAGCAACTTATACTAAAGTAAAAATCCTTAAATTGATCCCAGATTTTTTTTTTGCATATATGGGGGGGGGCAACTTCAGGGAAAACCTTTTTCCTCTGGGAATTCATTGGAATGATGAGACTGGAAAAGCTGGAGGAGAGCCAATGAGAGTCGCTCTTTTAAAGGAGAAAAGGAACATTTCATACACATTAAAATAAAATATTCTCATACATATAATACATATATTTTATATATATATACACAGCAGCAGCAGTCAGACGTCAGCTGTTAATGCATACATTTAACAGTCTCGCCCACGGCACCACTCCCCATTAGCAGCGCCTGCAGCTCCACGAGACGTTTTACTGGCATTTTGTTTTACTACTTTTTTCCGCTAGCAAAGGTACTGCTCACACTGCAGAACTGCTCCTGTGTGTGTGTGTGTGTGTGTGTGTGTGTGTGTGTGTGTGTGTGTGTGTGTGTGTGTGTGTGTGTGTGTGTGTGTGTGTGTGTGTGTGTGTTCTGATTAAACGCTTCTAAAGTGAGGGTTTTTTTGTGCTGACAGAGGCTTTTTTGCAGGATCGAGTTGCCAGTGACCCCACAAGTTAAAAAAGATTTCAAAGAAATCAGCAAGTTACTGCTAAGTGATATAATATATGTAGAATATGTATGCACATGTACAAATACACACAAATGCAGTTATAAAAACCCATGAAGGGAAAGACAACCACTCCTCAACTGCTGATTATAGAGAATTAGAATAAAATTTTAACTTTTTTAATTAGGAGAATGTCAGCAAATTGTTGAAAATAAAATGCTCTTAATTACTAATTTGCAACCAACAGTTTAAAGATGTTGGATTTAACTCTCATGCAAGACAAAGACAAGATGCCGTTCAGGGTTTTTTTTGCTTTCTTCCTGCATCTCTCCACGCTCTGCACCCGCTGCCCTTATCTCAAACCTCTTTCCTCCACTCAGTCATTCACGCTTCGCACTCGTTTGGCAGCGAAAAGGGAAAAATGGCCGCAGAAACACAGGGGACAAAGTTTAAAAAAGCCGCCGTCCACACCATCAGAGGCGAGGAAACGATCCTCTCGCCACAATCCGGCAATTACATCCCTGTCCCGGCATTCCCGACATAGCTCCCCGCTCTAACTCACACACGAAGCGACGCAACACAAGAACTCCTGCAGATAGACTCAGAATAGACTCAGACTGGAGCGTCTCTCCAGGGGTGAGAAACACAAGCAGGAGGAAGACTTACTTGACGCCCTCATGGTTCAGGTGCTGACCTGCTCTCCTGAACGTTCCCTCTCCATCCGAGCAGCCTCCAGCTTTCTGTGTTCACGGCGCTGCCTCCTTCCCCTCGGCCTGCCCCATGCAGCTTCCCTCTGCCCTCTAATTTTCCCCCAAGAAACCTCCTCGCTCGCACTTTCTTCTGTTTTGTACATACGATATCTCTCTGTTTTCCTCCGCTCACTCGTGTCCTTCAGCTTCACAACATCCCGAAAACCACAAGACTAGAACTTTTCCTTCGTCCACATCTTCTCTCCTACAAAAAACACGACTTCTTTGTCGTTTCCAGAGCTGCCGTTGCCCCTCAGACTCCTTCACATGTCGGGAGGGGGGTCTGACCCCGGCCTCTGTGCAATAGACACCAGATCAATGTGTGTGTGTGTGTGTAGACTCAGCACACACACACACACACACACACACACACAGCAGCAGCAGCGCAGACGTTTTACTGTAGCTGCGTCCAGATGTTGCCCCCAGTGAGTGAGAAAAATGCGAAAAAAAGGATGAGACAGGCAGACAGCTGTGTGTGTGTGTGTGTGTGTGTGTGTGTGTGTGTGTGTGTGTGTGTGTGTGTGTGTGTGTGCTGGACAGACCCTGTGGGAAAACCACGGGGAGGGAAGACGTGCCACGCCAGCTGCTTCTTCTTTCTTTATCGAATATATGAACATTTAAAACAAGTTTCATTGTGCAGTTTTTTTACGATTCTACGAAGACGTTAGAGACGTCAGAAATACTCACTACACTGACAATACTAAGCAGCAAATGCACAGTTTGTTCCTTTCTGAGTAACATCTGCTAAACACAGCGTCCAAGTGGCTAAAAACAATTCACCTAAACATCCCTGAGCCACTTTGGAGAAAAACGTCTTCTCATTCTCAGGGTTTTGTTGACAGCGGCAATTATACTTTAAGCCGATCTGTAAGGTTCTATTATGGAAGATGGTGCAATTCAATGCAAGGAGGATGATTTAAAGCGTACACTTAGAGCAGGGTTTGGTCTGTTTGGTCTGCTCCAAATTCATTTTTGCAGAATATTCAAGGCCAATAAATTAATGCTCTTATTTGTTCAGTTGTGGTTTGTAGATTTGCTTTTGCACCAAATGTGTTGTTGTGTGTGGTCTGTTGCATACCACATGTTAATTTTAGTAGATGGGACACACTATAAATACAGTTGCTTTTGTTCTTTGTTCAATACTCGTTCTGATGTTTTAAACTGGTATAAACTTGTGCATCACTGGTTTGCTTCTGTGACCTGCAAACTGGCTTCTAGCTATAACCAGTACAGAAAAAACATGAGAAATAAATAATAACCTCTCTGTTTCTACACAGGGCTGCAAAACCCTCAATCGACTGCAGAATTTAATACTGTTGCATCAATTAATCAACAGTTTTACTATGAAGTTTTGTAGAAAAAGCAGCAGACGGCGTGTCCGCGCTGCTCGTGCACGCGTGTGCACGCGTGTGCACGCGTGTTCCCATGTTGCTGAGCTGCTGTCAGGCAGGGGAACAAAGCGCCGCTCTGTGCAGAATTTAATCAAGAGATTAATTAGCGCACGAACGCGTTGTTAGCACGAGGCCACGAAACGGACAAAACGCAGCACCACCGGGGCGGCGTTAATCCAACCTGCCCCCCCGCCATCACCCATTGCATGTTCCTGCCTTCCTGCTGAGGGGAATATATGACAACAGGCAGGGAAGGTGGACAGATGGTGTGTGTGTGTGTGGGTGTGTGTGTGAACATGAGCGTCCATGTGTGGGACAAAAGGGTCTGTAAGGAAATTCCTTACATAACAAGGGTGGCAGCGGCGTTACGTAACAAAGATGAAATACAAGCGGAGATACTTTTATTTTTCTTCCCCTCTAAGTCATCCTTTCTTTACCTTTTCACCCCCCCCCCTGTTTTTAAGCCTTTTCTCAGCGTAACCACAGGTCCACCTCTCACTGGGTCTCAGGGACCCCGAAGTGCGTCGCATGACATCATTTCCTGCCCTGGATTTCCCATGTGTCCAGTGGCATGTGAGCTAAGAACAGCAACAGGAAGTTCCTGTACTTAATATGTCAGCGGTCCGCAGACACGGGTAACGGATAATTAACAGGAGGGCAGGATCAGTTTTACACGTTTTAAATGTGCCCTTTAGCTGATTTAACAGCTTAAAGAGGGAAACACGTATGTGGAGGCTGAGTAAGAAAAGAACGAAGTGGTAATAGAGCTTCTACTGGGACACACACACACACACACACACACACACACACACACACACACACAGGATGCTTGGAAAGCTGCCATATTCCCACATAAGCTAAAGCACTTAGTTCGTCATGTTTAAAAGGTCACAATGAAAAAAAAGGAGGAGGAGAAGAAGAAGGCGGAGGAGGAGGAGTGATGGGACGGAGGGAGGAAGGGAGGGGACGTCTGTCCCGGCCTGAAAGACTCGTCCTCCGATGACGTCCACACCTCGGGAATGTGGTGTGAAGCAGCATCCCAGCAGGTCCAGGCATCGGCAGAACGAAAATAAAAAAAAAAATAAAAAGGCCTGAAGGTGATGGAGAAGTGATGAATGTGAGTGAATGTGGCGCCTGTTCCCTCCAGCAGAGGGCGTCACTGCAGCAGCATTTAAAAGTTCCTAACCAGCTTCAGGCTACGGTGCCAGAAAGGAGCAGGAAGGTGCCACATCTCATCCACTCATCCATCATTTTACGTTCATTTTAGGT
The DNA here is from genome assembly GCA_036785175.1 of Eupleurogrammus muticus. Lineage (NCBI taxonomy): Eukaryota > Metazoa > Chordata > Actinopteri > Scombriformes > Trichiuridae > Eupleurogrammus > Eupleurogrammus muticus. The sequence goes on from JAYKQN010000047.1 coordinate 241,062, forward strand.
TTCATTTGCAGCTTTCTGCCTTTAATGACAGACAGGAAGGGAGGAGGCGTCCAACCAGCTGAGAACCGGCTGCTCAGAGCGTTTTATTCCCATGTGGGATGAACCCTAAACTCCTGCTACTGACTCACATCATTCACAGCGAGTCGCTCAAAACACTGAAGAAACGAGTGGAGAAACACGGAAAACGACGCTTGAATGGAACCGGTTTGACCTTCAGCAGCCAGACATGGCTCACGCCACCGTCAACCTGTCAAAGGATGGGACGTCTCTGGGAAAAGTGTAATTTATGCTGGAGAATCTGTGCAGCAGCATTAAACCTGACGGCCGCTGGTAAAAGACGTAACTCAGATAAGACTCGTGTTCTAAATACTTTACTGAAAAGTCGTCAATTCAGCTTAAGGCAGAAACACGTCACCTAGGAAGTTAGAGTTAGAAAGAGTTGGAAATCATTCAATTAAATGCAGCATTCTGGTGGAATCAATAATCACTATTGATGATATTATCAGCTATAGACTATCAATAATCACTATTATTGATAATATCAGCTATAGACTATCAATAATCACTATTATTGATAATATCAGCTATAGACTATCAATAATCACTATTATTGATAATATCAGCTATAGACTATCAATAATCACTATTGATGATAATATCAGCTATAGACTATCAATAATCACTATTATTGATAATATCAGCTATAGACTATCAATAATCACTATTGATGATAATATCAGCTATAGACTATCAATAATCACTATTATTGATAATATCAGCTGTAGACTATCAATAATCACTATTGATGATAATATCAGCTATAGACTATCAATAATCACTATTGATGATAATATCAGCTATAGACTATCAATAATCACTATTGATGATAATATCAGCTATAGACTATCAATAATCACTATTGATGATAATATCAGCTATAGACTATCAATAATCACTATTGATGATAATATCAGCTATAGACTATCAATAATCACTATTATTGATAATATCAGCTATAGACTATCAATAATCACTATTGATGATAATATCAGCTATAGACTATCAATAATCACTATTATTGATAATATCAGCTGTAGACTATCAATAATCACTATTGATGATAATATCAGCTATAGACTATCAATAATCACTATTGATGATAATATCAGCTATAGACTATCAATAATCACTATTGATGATAATATCAGCTATAGACTATCAATAATCACTATTGATGATAATATCAGCTATAGACTATCAATAATCACTATTATTGATAATATCAGCTATACACTATCAATAATCACTATTATTGATAACATCAGCTATAGACTATCAATAATCACTATTATTGATAATATCAGCTATAGACTATCAATAATCACTATTGATGATAATATCAGCTATAGACTATCAATAATCACTATTATTGATAATATCAGCTATAGACTATCAATAATCACTATTATTGATAATATCAGCTATAGACTATCAATAATCACTATTATTGATAATATCAGCTATAGACTATCAATAATCACTATTGATGATAATATCAGCTATAGACTATCAATAATCACTATTATTGATAATATCAGCTATAGACTATCAATAATCACTATTGATGATAATATCAGCTATAGACTATCAATAATCACTATTGATGATAATATCAGCTATAGACTATCAATAATCACTATTGATGATAATATCAGCTATAGACTATCAATAATCACTATTGATGATAATATCAGCTATAGACTATCAATAATCACTATTGATGATGATATCAGCTGTAGACTATCAATAATCACTATTATTGATAACATCATCTTCAGATTGAGATTCTCTCCAATCACTAATTAATCTCATTTTTCCCTTAAAGGATATTTTTCTACTTTTTAATCTCTTAACATGTGAGTTGAACAAATCTGCTTCAGCCAAGTGTCTGTTTGTGATTATTGGAACAATGAGAAATAGTCTCAATAACTAAAAAAAATGTAGAAAAGCCCAAAAAAAACATGTTGAACACAAACCAAACCTGTTAAATTCAACATTGACTGAGTAAAACGAGCCAAACTTGCAAAATGCACTGATACTCAACCACATTAATGTAACTTTAAAAAGACTCATTATAAGTGAAACGTTTCCACTATAGTCAAAATATGGCGAGTCATTAGCTAGCTATACCTAAACAAACCATATGCTGATTATATTGGTGCACTAAGAAAAGCAAACATGAACTAACAGGAAGTTACATCAATCCACTTCCTGTGTGCATTGTGACGTCAATCAACAACACACTCAGAAATCAGGGGGTTTTAATTAGGGTCTGCAAACACAATGTTTGTGCACTCTGCTAATGAGAACGAAAATAACGAACATGACGATATTTTATAAAACCGTAAAGACAGGGAGCAAGAAACATTAGCATTTAATTGGATTTCTAATATTCACTGTTTAGGTCTCCAACATCATGAAAACTACTGTAAAATTTAGTGGAATTTCACATTTCTGCAGAAATAGAAGTATATTTTAATGACTACATCTGTTGTAGTTATTTTATTATCTTATAATGAGCCCTTTTTATCATAACGACCATGTTTCTACAGACAAACCAACAGACAAACCTCTAGAAACAGACTTTTTTATGTTATTCCTGACTACTGTAGGTTCTACAAAAGCAGGGGTTCCTCAGTGCTGGTTCTGAAGGGCCCCCCACCAGAACCAGAACATAGACCCCCCCCCCGTCCTAGAGACACGCTCTAGCTGCAATCTGCAAACTCACCACTAGGTGCTGCTAGAAACGCCTCGCTGCACCTTTAAGGGAAAATATCTGTTTTTAAGACGCTAAATGCTCCAGCTTCTCATTAACAAGCTCAACGCTATAGAATTAATAGTAAATTCATTTACTTAATAATTAAGCTTTTAAATTTTACCCTAATAGCATCTTGTTCGTGTCGTGTTCTGTATGAAATAAAAACCAGCGCCTCTGAGGTTTGGTCAGGTCACTGAGTTCTGTTTGAGTCTACCAGCTGCTGAGGAGTGGAATGCATTTGGGGAGTGTGTGTGTGTGTGTGTGTGTGTGTGTGTGTGTGTGTGTGTGTGTGTGTGATACAGGGAGTAAAACTTCCATAAGTCATACCATCACCCACGAAAACGCGAGCAGGCATAAACTTGCTCTTCCATCCACATACCTGACCTGACACATCTCTCTCTCTTTCTTTCTTAAACATACAGCATGATGTGTCCTGACATTTTATACACGATTTGGCTCAGAGAGACAAATTCATCAGCGTGGGGAGAAAGAAAACGTCAAAGACAAGGCCTGACACGTCTCAGTGTGTCGTAACAAAAGCATAAAAAACAATCAGTGTGTGGATTATAACTCCAACACTGGAGGCCGAAGCCTTTACATTCTGTTTACTCGCCGGGAAGCGCGAGTCACGTGACAGGAAGTGGGAAAAGGAAGCAAAAAAAACAAAACAAAACAATGACAGCACAGTCCTTCAGGGTTTTGTTGTGACACGCTTCTGATTTATGGAACATGCATCTGAGCGAATAAAAGCTGCAGACATCGGCTCCGTCTGCTCAACTTTTCCTGCGTTTTGCATCTCATTGAGGATTCGGACAATTGTGAATCGGAGGTGGGCGACGGCCGCGTAGTTGTGACATCACAGAAAGTCCCGAGGGCCGAGCTGCGTGCATTCCTCTGTGGGTCGAGACATGAGGCGGAATTTATACGATGACGGGAGCTTCTTAGAATCAGAAAGATTAAAATCTCACTCGTTCTACATATACGTTTATATTTATACTGTTCAAACGTTTGGGGTCAAATGTGTTTTCCACGAAAACTCACACTTTTTTTATCAAATAAAATATAATTGACAAGATGTTTATTTTAATTTGAAATAATAATTTTCTCCTTTAAACTTTTCTCTTATTAAATAATGCTTAATTTAACCAGATAAACTGTGTTAACATCATTACAACAAGTGGAGAAATAAGCCGATATTCACATATAGAGATATTGTAATAAAAAACAGACATTTGCAGCTAAAATAGTCATTTACCACATTAAGTTTGATGTTATCTTTGAAAAAACTGGGTTTTTCGTTAAAAAGTAAGGACCCAAACTTACATGTTAAACTTTGACACACAATCCAGCTTTTTTGAGGTTTTGATGACATATTTATTTATATTAGACTTTTTACAGTAATTCCTGCTCACATTCAAGTTTTGTTGTTTTTGGTAAAACTAGTCTAATTTTGACTAGAATAATCTTATTTTACTGGTAGATCATTTAGCTAACTTCATGTGTTTGCCTCAAATACAGAAAAAAATGAAATAATCTTAATTATCTGACAGTGGAATAAGATTATTTGACTCTATATTGGACGATTATTAATACTGATGGTTCTGCTGTGGCTGCAGGTTTTCAGTGTTACAGCTTTTCTTATAAAAATAAAGACATTTCTACGTGACCCAAAACTTTTGAACAGTAAACAGTAAAACTTTTCCTTTTAAGCTGCAGTTAAAAAACCTTTCCTTATATATATTATAATATTTCAGGATTACAGTACGTGTATTTCCACAGATTCTGATTTTCTTATGTTATGACTTATGTTTAGACAAAAAAAAAATGTACTTTTTGCTTTTCCTTACTCTTTGCTTATTAGGGCCAGTAAAAACTTTTTAAAATACTATTTCAAAGGTATCAAGTATATCAACATACTAGTACTCAATGTGCAAAAATCACATGAAATGTCAAATATGGTATATATTAACAATGTATAACGTGTATTTCTGGTTCGTTTATGATATCTTCATTGGAAAAACTGATTTCCTTTAAAATGAACCTATTCCTCGGTGACAGAACATCCTCTCCTCCTCCTCCTTCTACCTTGCGTCAGCCTCCTCAGCAGCTGCTGGCGGGAAATGAGGCGCGAGAGCCTGAGGGCGGAGCGGCGCCGGGGGGTGTCGCCCAGCCTCAGGTAGTAGTCCTGCCCGTCGGGGGTCATGACCCCCAGGCAGGAGCTCTCGTTGGCGCCGCTGTCGTCGCTCTCGCCGTCGGCGTCGGCCGGGCCGGCGTCCTCGAGTAAGTCTGAGCGTTTCCTGACGACGTCTCCGTCGTCTAGGATCTCCTCGCCACCCGCGGGGGGGCTTGACCCGTTTCCTGCCGCCCTCGCCGCGGCGTCCGTAACGGTCTCGCCGGCGTCCTCGGCCTCCATGATCCGCGCGGCGTCTACGCTCTGCCTGTGGACGAGTTGTGGCGCTCAGGCTGAATTCCTGCCTCTAACATGCCCTCACTGGAAACACGACTCGGCTCCCCGCCCGCTTCCTCCTCCCTGCAGACCGCCGCAGTCGAAACACACACACACACACACACACACAGGCTTCATCACGCCACCTGACTCAGCTGACATGCCACTTTCTGCCCACACACACACACACACACACACGCGTGCTGGCTTTCTCAACTGAAGGTGGGAGGAAGAAACTCAAAAAGCTGCGAGGACTTTTTCCTTCTGATCACATGACCGGGAGCCAATGCCCTGAGAGCGAATAGGGAACGGCGGTCTGCTTCCTGATGCTGTGCCAAGGACACGATTTGGTACATGCCTCGGGCCTTCTGAACGTGTGTGTGTGTGTGTGTGTGTGTGGTTGGGATAGGCCTGGAAGAGCTTTCCCAGTGGCCATATCCCTAATGTGAAATGGGAAAGGCCAGAACAATAGAGGACGTGTGGGTGTGTGAGGCTGCACTGAGGAATGTTTGCAGAGGAGGAAAAAAAAAAGCTGTTTGTTAATGCAGCAATGAGGAAAAACAGCCCTACGAACCCAGAACCGTCAACAGAACCGAGCCGAACGCCGTCCCTACCTGTAGGATATGACGGTAAAGACCCGTGTGACCGAGCGCCGCCATAAACTAACAGAGTTAGCTGATAAATGTACGGAATGCAGCGAGGAGGACGAGGAGGGAGGATCAGACGCTGACCTAGTTCAGCGGAACCAACGTGAGAGGATGCGTCGGGGTCGTTTTAATTCATTTCGGGGAGGGTGAAGCCATGAGGGGGGGTGAGGTGAGGGGGGGTGAGGTGGGGGAAGTAGGTCATAGTGGAGTCAGATTCAGGTCAACGGCACAGATTTACAGTGTGAAAGGTGAGTGGACTGAATGAAAGTCCTGTTAAACGCAGCCGGTGAGGTGAGAAATGAAATCCCCTGATCTTTGATTTGAGTAGACTGCCCCCTGGAGGGCAATCTGGATAAAAAAGATGAGCACAACTTGGAAAAGCAAAACATGAATGAGTTTTTTCATGTCGCTCTGCAGTAATATGTCAGTCCAACCTACAGAAATACACTCACAACACAAAATAGTGCAAGAAATCTGGAATTCACAGAAACATGTCAGTAATATAATATTATAATAGACATCAGTGTGTCTCAGCAAACAGGCGGAATAAAGACGAGACGTGGTGAAAAGATGGAAAAACAAGCTAAATATACAAATACAGGCTAATAATTCATTATTCCACACAGGAGAAGGTAGAAGAGGAAATGGATAATGTCAGTAATCATGATGCATTAACAGCACCTTATAAACCAAAAGAAAAATTATTTTTAAAATTATTATTATTAAAAATAATTTATTAAAAAATCGTATTATTAAATTTTATTTAAAAAGTATTTACAATTATTTAAAAAAATTAATATATATATATATATATAATTAAAAATATATAAAAATAATTATTAAAAAAATAATTATTAACATTGTTTTTAAGGATTTAAATGCTGCTAATTTAACCCATTTTCAAGCTTATGTTTAATAAGAGGTTGCATGTAGCCTCAAAGAATTATAAAAAGACCTAAACTGTGACCGTCAGCAAAGAACATTAGAAATTTATCACTAACAATATGTTATTTGTGGAATAAATCATGCAGCAGCACCTTGTATATTCTGAGGCTGCACAGGCCTGAGGGGAAAACAATGCGTTTTAATAAACTCTTAGGGGGCAAAACTTATCACGTCATATTTGTTGATGCAGCTTTCTAAATGATTTATTACAGCTATAAATAAAAACTACTGTTTTTTCCTTCAGATGCTTTCAGGGCCACCAACATAAACCACTTTGTTCAGCAGGAAGCGCAGAGACACATAAGCCCCATAATTCAACCTGGTTTCCACCAAACCAGAGAAATGCATTAAGAACAGTTAATGAAAATCTGTGTGAAGTCAACTTATCTCTATCCTCGTGTTCTAAAACATGTGCATCAATGCTCAGAATGGAGCTAAAAAAAAAGGAAGATCCGACCCCCACTGCTCCTACCTAAAAATCTGTGGGATTACAACTAAAGCCCAGAGCTATTATGTGCTCACACACACACACACACACACACACACACACACACACACTCACACACACAACTTACATACAGCACATAGTAAACTTTACTGTGCATGTTTCATATGATCACAGTGTTTCTTGAATCCCAAATATGTATGTGTACACGTGTGTATGTGCGTATATATGCAAACATGTAAACATGTGTGTGTGTATGTATGTATGTATATATGCTTTGCTTATTCATACTTTTTTCTTGCTATTTATTAGTATTTTTTTCCATTCTTATGTCCATAATGCATACTGTGTATGCAGATTAACAAATTCTATGAATTTTTGTACATAGTGTTGTGTATTTTTATTTTTTTATAGCTTTTATTTTTCTTTACTCTGTACGCTGCAGTAACAAACAAATTCCCCTGTTGTGGGATCAATAAATATCATATCTTATCTTATCTTATCTTGGTTTTATCTGTGCATTGCATCTGACTACAGTTGCTTTTTGTCGTGTGTGAATGTGCATTTGCAGCTACAATAGTCATTTACCACGTTAATGATGCAGAGAGTGGATTTCTTAATTACTTAATTATTCCAGTAGATCATTTAGCTTATTTCATTTTCCCATATTGGTCAGAATGAATTCACCAGTTTCCCTCTCTCTTGCACATATGAGACACTTTTCCTGACAAGTGAAATAAATGTAAAAGAAAACGTAAAGACAGCACCTTACCCTGCTCTCAACATGGACTTTTCTTATGCAATATTCCTTTTTTTTCCTTCCTGACTAATTCATCCAGTGGAAATAGCAGCATAACTGTAAAGCCAGATGTGCACATTTTAAGGATTCCTACATCTCCAAATGTGATCCAGACAGATGTGAACTCTGCGCCTCGTGATGATGGGTTGAGCAGTGGGTGGGGGAGGGGCTGCTTTCAGGACAAGATGAAGGGGGAAATAAGAGGAAGAGGATTAAGCTCCTGGGGGCGGCAGGTGTTCTGGTTCCACGACTTCTCTGACTCATTGTGCGCAAAAAGGACAAATCACCACCACTGTTAATCACGCGTCGCTTTGTGCGTAAATCTGCCACAACAGGGAAGTTGTGCTGCGGTGGTTTTGCGGCGAAATGCGGGGAAACGCTCGTCGTTTAATTTGCTTAAGAGGCGCACATCTCAGTAATGAGATTAAAGCGAGGAGACAGCTGCAGCAAGACATCCAAAACTGTGCATGCAGGCCAGCGCTGCAAATATAGAGCAACCCGACACACACACACACACACACACACACACACACACGCGCACAGTCAGGAACATTCGGCTTGAATGCTGGATGGATGATATCCGAGGAGCCGGAATATTTAAAATCACAGTTTTTCAAAGTGCTCTCCGGGAAAATAAGGGAAAAAAAAGAGCCGGAACCACGAGCCTGGTCCAGGTCTAGACCCGGGTCCGGACCCGGGTCCGCATGCCGAGCTCTAAATCTGACAATGACCTTCCCCAAAATACCAGGAGCGCGCAGCGCGGCCATAGCACACACACACACACACACAAACTTTCTTCTTCCACATCCAAACATGATGCAGTAGTTCGGGACTCGCCCACACACCGAGGCCTGATACAATGCGGTAAATTCCATCCTCGGAGGCACAGACCTGGTTCCATGTTTAATAATAGTAATAAAACCTGGTGCGTTCAGGTGCCGCACAGAGGACAAACTGTTCCCTAGCCGTCTGACCTGCCAGCCGCCTCTCCCGGACGTTCCTCCACAGCAGGTCCCACGCCTTGGCCGTGGAGTCCCGCAGCTGCTCGCTGATGGAGCGACGCAGCTGCAGCTTGTCGCGCCGCCGCCGGCTCGTCATCGCGGCGCGGGCGCACGCATGTCCGGGGCCGGTGTCTCCTCAAGAGGGAAAGCGAGTCCTGTCTGTGTGTGTGTGGCGGTGTGTGTGTGTGTGTGTGTGCGTGGATCCGGCGTGCCCCCCCGGGCTGCTGCGTCTCGGCTGCGGCAGCGCGTCGCTTCACCTGAAGGAAGCAGCTCCCGCTCGCTGCGTCACGTCCCTGCACCAGCGGGGGCGGACCGGCTCCTGTCGCTGTGTGGTGGGGGGGTGGGAGGGTTAAAGGGGGGTGGGGGTTCTACCGAGGACACGCCGGGGTCGTCTGATCCCGCATCATCATCTTCCTCATCTGCGCGTCCCCGCACGAACCGTCTGTAGGACGAAGGGTTGCAACGCAACTTCTGCAAGATCGAGGAGTGGACGTTCTGACAAGAAGAGCCAGATGTGAGAGGCGGTCCCCCCTCCCTCCCTGAGTCTCCCCCTCCCACACACACACACACACACACACACACACACACACACCAGAAGCCTACATGTTCTCCACCACCCAAACCAGCCTCTCACCCAAACAAGGATCTCTTTCAATCCCCTTGATGCACACTACCAACACACACACACACACACACACACACACACACACACACACACACACACACACACACATGCAAGTTGTGTTTGCCAGGAAAAGCATTCCTCAGCATCTCTGGTCATTCAGTCACATATCTCTGACCTCTGGTGTGTGTGTGTGTGTGTGTGTGTGTGTGTGGGGGGGGGGGGGGGCAGCTGTACTACGAGTCGTAGCAGCAGACACGCCGGGCCTCATTACCCAACCTGACTTGATGTCGTTTAAAAACCGAAGCGCTTCCCAAAAAAAAAAAAAACTCGAACAGACGTCTCGAAATAGCAAATTTTCGTCTCGTCCGCGGCCAGAGATCAAAAACGCGGGGAGATTTACGGCGGTGAAAACGCTGTAAATCATCATCTGACGTTTTCTCTGCTGCGATGTTGATGTCATCTATCAAATCGTCCAGGCCTGGATGGAATTAGAATAAGTTATTTCCCAGCCTCGCTGATACCCCACTTTGAGAAGCTAGGTCATGTTTTGGCGGGTTTTTCCTCACAGGAAGTGAAAGTGCAACGACCGTTTCCTCGTGACTCCTCGTGAGCGGCGTTCGCCCGTTCACAACAGCTCCGGAGTTTTGGGAATTTGGTCCAAGTCATCCCGGGAATGCCGGGGGGGCCCCCGGGATGCCGCTTCCAGACGTCCCGTTTGCAGGGAGTTGAGTTCCAGGTCAGCGAGGAGCCGTGAGCTGATTCCATGTTTCCGAACGTTCCCGCCATTCCCGACTGATCAGCAGAATCCTGGAGTTTATCCAGACACTAAACACCCTCACCAGTATCATTACAACAGTAATAGATTACCCTATAAACTGAGTTGGGTTGTGTTTTTTTTTAAGTATTGATTACAAAGTACTAACATTTTTTAATCATCATGGTAAAACACACGAATAAAACAAGCACACGAGTGTGTGTATTTAAAAATAGAGCGGGGTAATGTCATCCATCAAACCATCAAAGTCCTCATCCTCTGTTTCTGATTCCAACAGCAGCTAAATCTCCATCAAACATGCCAGCTTCACTTTCTTCACCATCAGAGTCACTTTCCTCTAAATGATGCGTTATAATCCACTGGAAGTTGCTGCGCTACCGTAGTCCTGGTCTGGATGGAGAAATGGCACCGAAACGAAAGAACCAAGACGGAAATGTTCAGTTTTCATTTCTTCTGCTGCTTTACTGTTTTTAGTCGAATGGTGACCGAAGGAACGCTTCTCCCACTTGTTCTTTGCTCTGTGATCCACTGATCCAGTCTCTGCTCTGTGATCCACTGATCCAGTCTCTGTTCTGTGATCAACTGATCCGGTCTTTGCTCTGTGATCCACTGATCCGGTCTCTGCTCTGTGATCCACTGATCGGGTCTTTGCTCTGTGATCCACTGATCCAGTCTTTGCTCAGTGATCCACTGATCCAGTCTCTGCTCTGTGATCCACTGATCCAGTCTTTGCTCTGTGATCCACTGATCCAGTCTCTGCTCTGTGATCAACTGATCCGGTCTTTGCTCTGTGATCCACTGATCCAGTCTCTGCTCTGTGATCCACTCATCCAGTCTTCGCTCTGTGATCCACTGATCCAGTCTGTGATCCATTGATCCAGTCTTTGCTCTGTGATCCACTGATCCAGTCTTTTCTCTGTGATCCACTGATCCAGTCTCTGCTCTGTGATCTACTGATCCAGTCTCTGCTCTGTGATCCACTGATCCAGTCTCTGCTTTGTGATCCACTGATCCAGTCTTTGCTCTGTGATCCACTGATCCAGTCTTTGCTCTGTGATCCACTGATCCAGTCTCTGCTCTGTGATCCACTGATCCAGTCTTTCCTCCAACTCGTACCACCTGTCTTATGTCTTAAACTCAGCTGTGTAGCTGATTTCCTTCAGTTTAAACTGTGCTTTATCAGCGTGTCTCTTTACCATTTTCAGGTTGTTAAAACAACGATGTTCTGCATAACGCACATCCCCGTTATTTTATCTACAATCCATGCCCACACTTCCCCAACATACATACATAGGGAGCACCAACATTTTAAAGAAAATGTAAGGCTTATGTGCACCTTATAGTCATGAAAATACGGTAGTGTAATGCAATGTTTCATTAACAGTATTATAAAGTCCTCTATGGCCTAAGTTTTTCATACTGGAACTTTTCACAGAAAAGTGCGCACTTAAATATGACAAATAAATGGAATACTATATTATATATTTCAAGCTGCATGTTTGGGGCGAGTCTTTCACATCTGATCACATTCAAATGGTTAAAAAATGATGGGGAGGAGTCTCAAAAAATGGTGGGACAGTATTTTTTTGGCCGAATAACATTGCAAGAATCGCCTGAAACAAGTTAAATCTCAAACAGTTGGGAAATAAAACATCAGGTTGAAAAACCGTCTGATCTGAACGTTTTTTTTCTTGCAGACAAATTCCACCTCTTAAGACAGGTTTTCTGACGGGTAAGCGTGTTCTTTTAGAGCCGCCCGACTATCGATTAGAGGACAGAGACAAACACGAGTGTCAGAAACTGTTGAATCAGCTCTGTTTTTTTTTTGAAGACCCGAGCTGGCGAGAGGCGTTCTGCAGGCGTCTGGCATTGATCTGTGCACCGTGATACCACGGATCCCTTCACAGAAGATGTGGGTGTTGGATGCAGTTGTTGTGTGCACAAATCATCATCCTGTGAGGAGGTGGACAGAACTGGTGTGTGAGTGTGAGAAAAAGACAGAATGTCGAGAAGGAAAAAATGGGGAAAATACATTGTGCGAACACAAGCAGCTATTTAAAAAAACAAAAACGAAAGACACGAAACGCACAAACAAGCTCCACGTTTTTTTACAGATCCATGCAGCATGATGCAAAAAAAACATTAAAAACAGCTTCTGCCTGCAGGTGGCAGCCACATATATTCAGATTTCAGATTATTCAAGAAGATGAGAATGAATTTGATGCACTGTGCCAACATTTTAAAGACACATTACACTAACAAAGATGTAGAAAACCTCCCTGAACAAATCATCTGTTGGATGTGATCCCCAAAAATGTAGTAAAAGTACTAGTAGAGTGCACTTTAGGTGTTTTCACACTTTTTTAATATTCACAACAACTTATCTATCCATCCATCCATAAAACGATAGTGTCTGGATTTCCTGAGGGTCAGTGAACGCGTCTGAATCAGGAAACTTACTTTCACTACGTTGGAGCTTTGAATGGTGATAGAATGGTGGGATGTAATCGTCATGGTGATCCAGAGCTGGAACACTGGAACTAAAGAGCTGCTGCAGGATAGTGATGGGATACACAAGTGGATGGTTTAACTTTTTTTGGTAAAATATCCTTTATTTTGTGGCATAGACAAGAAGAAATGCTTCAGCTTGGACTCAAACATGGGTCTGCTGCTTATGAGGCAAGAACACTACCCCCTACACCTCACCTATGAGATTTTAAGTTTTATTGATAAAATTGATGATAATGATCATGAAATATGCAAACTATATCTAAAAGTTGAGGTTGACAAATATTCTTTATAGATAGAAGACACAGCCGTAATCGAACCATGTTCAGCAAATAGCCACCTCCTACACACAACACTTTTAAGAATCAACATTGAGCTGCTGCAGGATAGTGGTGGGATACACAAGTGGATGGATTTTGATATGATTTTGGTAAAATATACTGTATTTTGGGGCATAGACACAAAGAAATGCTTCATGTAGGACACAAACACAGGTCTTCTGCTTATGAGGCAAGAGCACTACCCCCAGTCAGACAGATATGATGGGAACAGACAGACAGATGCTCATTGCTTTATGAATAGATTATCATTATTACAAAACAAAAGAGCTGCTGCAGGATAGTGGTGGGATACGCAAGTGGATATTTTTTCTTTTTTGGTAAAATATTCTTTATTTTGGAGCGTAGACACAAAGAAAAGCGTTAAACACGAGTCTGCTGCTTCTGAGGCAAGAACATTACCCCCTACACCCCCACAGAACACCTACAGGACTTTAGGTTTTAATTCTAACAATATAATATTGATGTTTTGACTCTCCACCTAAACAATTTCTCAAAATAGGATATACACCATCACAGCTATGTACAAACTATATCTGAAAAATGAGGTTGATCCAATAAATTGTCAAAAAAATACAGATTTTTTTTCAAGGAATATCGAGCACGATTGAGCAACAAACAGAAAACCGGCCCGAATTCTTTTTTTTTTTGCACATCCACATGCATGTGGTAGGAGTTATGCCATAAATCTGACACAGACCACGATTCCTCTACAACCATGAAACACGGCAGAACAGCAGAGAGTAACATAAACCCCTGAAGGCACCGCGGAAGGGGGAGTTTTTTCACACATTATGTACTGTACGGGGCACAAATGTATGCAAATATGGGTTAAACCCACACAAATAGAAAGCACACGTGAACTATTGTGTGTGTAAATGAATGCATATGTATTCAGTTTGCACACACACACACACACACACACACACACACACGACCATGACCTCTGTTCCCTGTGCAAATGCTGTCATGTGTGGGCCGTGAGATTAAGGGATTTTAGCACATTACCAGAGCCAACTACAGGCACCACTGGTTTATAATCAGAACACTGACGTTACAGGAGATTAAACGCCACCGACATTTTCTTTTTTTTCCCCTTTTCCTATTTAATCACTGAATAACAGAAGGAGGAGAGCGGATACGTGTCCAGAATTTACACAAAAGCTGTTCAACTTAAATTAAAAGTCCGAAAATGTTTTAATATTTATATATGAAACTCTCTAGTTTTAATAATAATCCATGTCTGATGTGGTATTTCCACAAAAAAATGCTTTTTTCAGGATAAAATGGCATTAAAATATGCAAATATTATTCATTCATTCATTCATTTTCAGCACTATTTGGCATCATTCTGAACAGTGAATGGCATCTATTGCTGTACAAGTGGGAGAAAAAAGGGGTCACAGGTCAGAAACTAAATACATGTCAGGGGAATAAAATCCTTTCCAGTGACTTTGATCGTCACGTCTGTGTTTTCTGTGATGTTGAAGGCTGTGAGATGTGGAGGCTGAACTGGTCCCTGAGGTCAGCTTTTATTCCCAGGCTGAGGTCAACCTTCACTCCTGCTTTAACGGCATAAACACCCCCCTCACTGAAAGCAAATAACACACTGTACTTGACCTCCAATTACCTCCTTCTTCCACCACCTCTATCAGAAATAATCCTCTGTTACCAGCCTGAAGCAGCTTCCAGTTCTTTCATGACCTTTGACCTCACATCTGATCATCATCACTGTTATTGTGTTGATGCTCATAGCTGTGGTGCTGCCTTCCTCCATGCTCCTGGCTGTTGCTCTGTGTTTTATGACATATCACTACTTGTACAAATTATTTTCACAGCCCATAGAGAACCAGTTTTAACCTTAAACTATGCATCAGATTTATCTTTTTATCCAGTTTTTAATCCTTATCAACCAGTGTTTAGTGTTGAGGTGACGGCCTCTAAACAGGAAAGATGTGGAGTTCCGCAAGGTTCTGTGCTTGAACCAATACTTTTCTCTCTTTATATGCTCCCATTAGTAAAATTATTACTATTAAGTTACACTATTATGTGGTTGATATAACTATGCATCAGATTCATCTTTTTATCCAGTTTTTAATCCTTATCCAACCAGGGTTTAGTACTCAATTCTATCATTTCCTAATACTTTGTTTTATCCATTCAGTCCACACTAGTAGCAGCTGCAGAATATTCTCCAAAGCTGCAGCTTAAATGGTGTTTATTGGTAAATAAAAGCAGGACTGTAGTCCTTAATGTTCAGTCTGGGTCAGTACTGACTTCTCCATCACATGGTGATAATGCTCATAGCTGTGGTGCTGCCTTCCTCCATGCTCCTGGCTGTTGCTCTGTGTTTTATGACCTATCACTACTTGAACAAATTATTTTCAAAGCCCATAGAGAACTAGAAACCATTTTATCAGTTTTAACTTTAAACTATGCATCAGATTCATCTTTTTATCCAGTTTTTAATCCTTATCCAACCAAGGTTTAGTACTAAATTCTATCATTTCCTAATACTTTGTTTCATCCATTCAGTCCACACTAGTAGCAGCTGCAGAATATTCTCCAAAGCTGCAGCTTAAATGGTGTTTATTGGTAAATAAAAGCAGGACTGTAGTCCTTAGGGTTCAGTCTGGGTCAGTACTGACTTCTCCATCACATTGTGTTAATGCTCATAGCTGTGGTGCTGCCTTCCTCCATGCTCCTGGCTGTTGCTCTGTGTTTTATGACGTATTTGTTAGTGTGACAGGTATGACAGCTGCTGCCAGATCAGCTGGTTTTCAGCTACATGTTAAGGTCTGTTTATTGGGAGTTTTAGCTGGGTTTTTAACCTGGAAGGATCTAATGGAATCTGACTCACTCTGGAACTAAGTTCTACTCTGAGAGAGCAGCGTTCACAGCCAGAATGAACATTTATCAGGAGAAAAACACAGAACGTTCAGTTGCTGTTTAACCAGAATATGAACAAGTGTCTTTGCATCTCTGCCACTTTTCACATACTAGCTGCAGCATCGTTAATATAAACTACAAGTATAAACTACGCTGAAACTCTGAGACGTTAAAGACGAGAAGTTGCTTAAGAAGTTGTTAAAACAATGTGAAAAAAGCACCAAAAGATTCATCATCTCACCATTTACAACACAAGCAAAAAATAACTAAGAATGGAGAACAGACAATAGAATGCCACCAAAGAGCCAATCAAAGGACGTGTTCGGGACAGTTTCGACTCTTCCAGGAGAGAAAACACTCGGCTGATCATGGGCGTCTCCTCCAGGCAGAGAAATCAGAGCCTCACACAGACGGACAATGAGGCGGCCGCCGTCTTCCACAGGCACAAAAGGCGGCGAAGGAGGTCAAGTTTCTCCTGCTACTTCCTGTCTACGGTGGCGGGTCACATGAGGTTAGGGGGAATCGAGTCGGAAACGCTGTGGAGATCACACACACATTATGGGGGATTGACTACTACTTGCCAATAAAGGCTGAGTGTCATTCTTACCCAGTATGGCTTAAATATTTATAAATCACAAAACTAAATTCAGTTTTCTTTAACACTTCAGACTGGGTTTTGAACACTTTCGGCATGTTCCCGCTTTCAAAGGTGGGTTTTCGGTTTCCTCAATTTCTGATGATCGCGCGACTGTAAAAGCAAAAGTGGATACGTGCACGGAGGTTGGCGAGTTCAGGCTAATCAATGATTCAACGGGTCACGTGATCAAAAGCGGCGTATCTTGTCCAATCCCCACCCACCAGCCTCCTCCTCCTCCTGGTCCATGTTTTCTATTTTCAGCAACACTCAGTCATTCAGCCAAACTGAACCCGGCTCAATGGACGGTTTCATACATATTTAAGAACCCCCCCACATCCCCCCACTTTTACTGTATAGTATCTGACCTCACAAAATGTTGATTTAGGAAGATGCACAGACATAAAATGAAAGAATCCAGTTGCAGAATCAACATAAAGGACAATGAAAAAACCCCAAAAACTAGTTGAATTCTCTAAAAAATGCTTTAAAAATGGCATGCAATCAAGTAGTTTTATATTCTAAATAGAATAAATATTTAGAATATATTATTCTTTTTTGTGCAAATGACACAAATGGTCTTTAAAAGGACACAAAATGTACATTTTTATAGACCTGATAAATGCTTCTTAAAATTGTATTTTACCCTGATATTTACTCGCTGTTTGTTTAATGTTCAGTAAAACCACAAATTCTGAATTTTGAAGAATCCAGGAAATAAATTAATTTGTTAACAGTAGTTATCAGCATATTCTTGTATGAGTTTCTACATATTTTAGATGATTTTCATAATTAGATACTAAAACCCTAAAATTATACATTTGCATAAGTGAATTCTATTGAAATAGTTTTAATAAATTGATATAATTATTCAGACAATGTTGTAAATGGAGAGGCAATTATGTAATATGATAATTATCTTAGATCCATTTATATGATCTTTGCCATCAGCCTTTTTGAGGAAAATCCTAGTAAAAACCAAGTATTTTTATATTTTAGATGCATTAAATATTTAGAATTTATGATTAGTTTTTGTGCAAATGACACAAATGGACTTTTAAATGACATAAATCAACATGAACACAAAATGTACATTTTATCGACCTTAAATAAAGATAAATTCTTCTTAAAACTGTATTTTACCCTGATATTTTCTCGCTGTTCGTTTAATGTTCAGCAAAACTATATATTCCAAATATTGAAGAATCCATAAAATAATTAAATAATTTAACAGTAGTTATTAGATTATATTAGATTAGATTAGATAGCTCCTTTATTGTCCCACAGTGGGGAAATTCACAGTGCTACAGCAGCAGTTAGAAAAGTTACAAAAAAAAATTTTAAAATTAAAAAAAAAAGAAAAAATTAAAAATTTAATTAAAAACAATATACAGATATATACAGGTATATATAAATATAAATAATATATATATTATCAGCATTCTTGTATGAGATTCTAGATATTTTAGATGATTTTTTTGGTGCAATAATTTTAATAATTAGATGGTAAAACCCTATCAATAAAACATTAATTTCTTCATTTGCATATTTAAATTATATTGAAATTGTATTTAATGAATTGCTATAATTACTCAGACACTGTTGTGAATAGAGAGGCAATTATGTAACATGATAATGATATGAACCTTATAGATAAATGCTTCTTAAAACTGTATTTTACCCCGATTTTCTCACTGTATGTTTAATGTTCAGCAAAACCATAGATTCCTGTCTTTGAAGAATCCATAAAATAAATTGAATTTGTTAACAGTAGTTATCAGCATATTCTTGTATGAGTATTTTAGATGATTTTAATAATCCATTCATATGATCTTTGCCATGAGCCTTTTTGAGGAAAATCCTAGTAAAAACCAAGTTTTTTTATATTTTAGATGCATTAAATATTTAGAATTTATGATTAGTTTTTGTGCAAATGACACAAATGGATTTTTAAATGAAGGAATCAACATGAACACAAAATGCACATTTTTATAGACATTTTTAAAGACCTTATAGATAAATTCTTCTTAAAACTGTAGTTTACCCTGATATTTTCTCACTGTTTAATGTTCAGCAAAACTATAGACTCCAAACTTTGAAGAATCCATAAAAAAATTAAATTATCAGCATATTCTTGTATGAGTCTCTAGATATTTTAGATTTTAGATATTTTTCATTTTTTTTGCTGCAATAATTTTAATAATTAGACGGTAAAATCCTAACAATATAACATTAATTTCATCATTTGCATATTTAAATGATATTGAAATTGTAATTAATGAATTGCTATAATTACTCAGACACTGTTGTGAATAGAGAGGCAATTATGTAACATGATGATGATATGAACCTTATAGATAAATGCTTCTTAAAACTGTATTTTACCCCGATTTTCTCACTGTATGTTTATAATGTTCATAAATTCCTGTCTTTAAAAATTCATAAAATAAATTAATTATTTGTTAACAGTAGTTATCAGCATATTCTTATATGAGTCTTATATGGAGCAATTTTAATAATTAGATGCTAAAACCCTAAAAACATAACATTAATTTCCACATTTGCATATTTGAAATCTATTGAAATTGTAATTTCAATAGATAATTGCTATAATTTTGCTATAATTGATATAATTATTCAGACACTGTTGTAAATCCATTTTATATTCTGGGTGCATTAAATATTTAGAATTTATCGTTCTTTTTGTAATTATGACACAAATGGACTTGTAAATAACATAAACCAACATAAACACAAAATGGAAATTTTAAGAGACCTGATAAATGCTTCCTAAACTTGGATTTTTAAAACATATTTTTATATTTTTATATTCTAGCCAACCATGATTTGTCACTGAGTCTTTTATATAAAACAAAAGAATTCCCAGAGTCTTCCTCATTCTGTGAAACCGTTTGTCAGCAGCTTGTTACCTGTGGAAAAAAACTCCAGATTAAATGAAACCATTGAACAGATGGCATGGCGTGACCTTGACCTAAATTCCCAGCACATGCTATCTGTTTTTAGTGATCCCTGACACACACACACACACACACACACACACACACACACATGTAATCATCTTACTATGAATCACATGGTAATTCCATATGTTGTTCACTTCCCCAAAAGAAAAAAAGCGAATTTGAAGAGCAACGCTGCAGGATTCCCAACCCAACATCTGTTTATGTGTTCAGTCAACATCAACTGGAAACTGTATATTTAGCAAAAAGAGAAAAAGGGGAAAAAAAATTTAACATCCCTTTTAAATCATTTTAATCTTTTATGGAGAGATAAACAAAAAAAAAAACATCCATTGCACACATAAATCGGTGCTTTGGGCATGAAATAATGGAAAATAGCTGCAGCGTTCAGCATTCAGAGGCCATATTGTTAACTTGACCCTTGACACGTGATGCGGGTGGCGGGCTGTGATTGACAGGTGCACACGGCGAACGCTGGAGCAACTCGAGTGAATGTCAGGAAATACAGGAAGGGAAATAAAAAGAGGAGAAACAAAACAAAACGAGAGTCGTGAAGCTATGAGAGAATGTCTGAATGGAAATGGTTCAGATTTCCCTTCACCTGACGTTTTACCAACAGCAGAAATAACGCTTTTTTTTTTTTTTAATTATTATTTTAGGATCCATAAAACGAGTCCTGAAGCCTTCAAGGAACTCTACTCTGGTCATTTCCCTTCAGAAAATGGGTCAGCAGGAAAGTGGGTCAGGAGTTAATGCAGAGAGTGTGTGTTCCATACATAAACAACAACAACTTCCTGTGTCCGGCCTGTAAAAACGCAACGGCGTCCACCTCCGGTTTCAGAGTTATTAACGCCGGCAAGTCTGAAATCCAGTTAACACGACGCTTTAAAAAAACCCTGAGAAAGGCGGCAGAGAAGAGGGGGTTTAAAAAGGCCGAACGTGGAGGAAACAATCGCTAATGGACACGGAGGAAACGCCACAGGTCATGGGAGCGGAGATCACACGGCGATGGAGACGCTGGTTCTGCAGGAGCAGACGTGCACGTATGGCGGCTGCTTCAACTGTTCAAATACGCTTTTTTTTTTTTGCAGGAAAATCCTCAAAGACCCACTTCCTTCCTTCCTCCGAGTCTTTTTCTTTCTCTCTCTTTCTCCACGCTAGAGTTGGGTTGCAGGACCACACACACACACACACACACACACACACACAAGTGTGTACAGGCAACACACAAATATGCAGTCATGCATGTGCCGCCAACCCCCCCCCCCCACACACACACACACACACACAAGCATGCACATTAGAGGTGCTTAAAAGCTGACAGACATAGTGTGTGTGTGTGTGTGTGTGTGTGTGTGTGTGTGTGTGTGTGTGTGTGTGCGTGTGTGTGTGAGTGTTTTCACCTCAATATTCTCACACACTGATTATCTCCACACCAGCGCCCGTTATAACAAATATTATGAGTGTGTGAGTTATTATTATTGCACCAAACTGCAGCTCCATAGGAGACAGCATCCGTGCATGTGCACGGTCCAGATGCTTCCATAGCGACCACTAACATTTATCCTAGTTCTAATAACATTGTGCCGATCACAGCAACACGTTCTGATGTGGGAATGACGTGATATCACACCAGCGAAGTCGAATCAGCCAAAAAAAAAAAAACACAATTAAATTACCAAAAATACCTGAAAAGAGGAAAAAAATATAGCAAATTGTAAAATTATGAAACCATTTGATTAATGCATATAATGCAATATATTTGCATGTGTTCATACTCTTTAACTCTTTAACCCATTGCATTTTTGGGGCCTTTAATTCATCATATTGAAACCTTTTTTTTCAGTAAAACACTCAGCGCGTGTTTACTTTTTTACATTTTTAAGTTACATAAACACTATTTTTTACATTTGTTCCCCTTTACCTTTGTTAATTCACATTTATGATTAGAAACGTCACTCATTTTGGGGTTTCTTTTATTCAAATAGAAGAAAATGCATCATAAAACAGCTAAATTATCAACAAATGTACAAATAAACCTAACTATAATGTATTATTTGTTTGAATTTCATTAGAAACGTGTAAGTTTACTCAGCATCTGTCTGAAGAATAAATTAATCCTATCAATTTCTATAAAAATAGTTATTTTTTTATAATTTTCTGATCTTATAAGAGTTAAAATAACACAGGATTCATGGGAAAAAAAAAGAAATGTAGACATGAAAATGAGTTTGAACGATCGGAAGAGAGACAGCAGAGAGAGGGAAAGAGGAGAAGCTGCTACTGCAGCACACACACACACACACACACACACACACACACACACACACACACACACACACACACACACACACACACACTTACTAAGCACCGACTTAATAAGAACCCTCCTATCATCACCCTGCACCAGGGTGGGTCTGAACATCACAGCTACTAGCGTGCACACACACACACACACACACACACACACACACACACACACACACAGACACAGACACACACACACAAACACACAGAGACACACACACACCACAAGAATCCCCCCATCATTAAGTTTTAGGGTTTATTGCACGTTAATTGCTGAGCCGACTGATTTTCTGAGGGATCCTATGCAAGTAGCACGAGTCTGCACGTGCACATGCACACACACACACACACATACATGTGCACGTGCCCGATGCCGTGCACGGCCTGAACTCTCTGACACGCAGCGCTGCAGACACATGGAAGCATATATTCACACCAGAGGGAGAGGAACATTTGTGTTAAATATCAGGCGACGTTGTTAAAATCCCTCCAGACGGACGATTTAAAACATATTACCCACATGCAAAGGCGACACGCTGGAAAAGGATTGATGGGCCTTAGGCCCAGATTATCCACAGCCTCCCTAATAACATGAACATTCTGACGGATTATATGAGGGTTTGCTTTTTTATATAAACCAGAACTGCAGTGGACAAGGTCGTTTTAATTAGAATATTTATGAATGGGAACTTAAGTGATGTTTGCTCTTTTAAAGCAGCAAATTAAGATGAAACTTGTCTTCTACAGTTTCCCGGCTGTGACACAACATTGTCTTATTATCACGTCCTGCTTTCTAAATGCTGCACAGCAGTAACTCAGCCGGGAGTTTGCACGAGTGTCGACCTGATGAGAAACTTTCTATTCATAGCGCTGAGGTCACATCAGAAACACATCGAGCTGGAAAACTGAGCCGTCGTAATCCCCCAATTCAAAGAGATTAGGTGATCGAGATGCAAGCAAAACGCCAAAATCAGCATTATGGGTTTCCTCGAAGGGCTGATAGCAAAGATCATATCATATCAGATCATCATATATATATATATATATATATAAATACAAAAAGAAAATCACATCTAACAAATGACTATGATATAGAAAGCTCCTGGCAGGGCATGCTGGGAAATCTGTCTTTATATATATATATATATATATATATATATATATATATATATATATATATATTTGTAAGTGAAACAAATCAAGAAATCCCTTGTATGTGACAGGGGTAGGAATAATTTTATACACACACACACATATATATTCACACACATATATAACATATATACACATACATATATATACACATAAATATATATATACACATATATACACACATATACATAGTACTGCTACTACTAATACTACTACAGGTCACTCAGTACTAGCGTGTTCTAGCTGTTATGTGTGTAATGAATGTTTTCTACCCTGACACTCTTCCTTCCATCCAGTCACCCTCTGACCCCTCAATGCGGCCTCTGGGGCCTCGTTACCCACGCTGCACCTCTGCTCCGCGGGCTGTCGCCAACGGTAACGTGAGCCCCCGGAGAGAGACCCCCCCCCCTCGCGTGCACGGACACACGCAAAAAAAAAAAAAACACACAAAAATAAACAATCCTCACGAGCTGCAGCGAATGTGACCCTGACGCCAAGACACCTCAGTCGCCATGACGCCTGTGGCTGTCAATCAAACGGGGACACACACCCAGGATAAGAGATATGGACGGGGGGGGGTCAGAGTTGGACTCATTAATCATCTCGACTCTTTGGAACCCGAGTCCCACAGAAAATAGAGAAACATTTAATACCGATTAGGAAAGAAAAATATATACACACATATATAATAAGGCATGTTTCCTTTAATAATTACATTTATTTTCAGGTTCCTTTTTAATCTGTGGTGGAGGCTGAGCAAACACCAGCAGAGCAGCACTTCAAAGCACAGTGTTTGTGTTTTTTAAATGAGCTCGACCAAATATCCCTGTTTATGCACCTGAATGTGTGTGTGTACAGGCCGAGTGTGCGTGTGTGTGTGTGTGTGTGTGTGTGTGTGTTATAATAGAAATAGTATATCATTACTTCTGGGTGGTTGAGGTCTGACTTTCTGGCTGGAAATCCTGTGGGAGACATTCCCAGAAGTCCAGTTTTATCCCGAAAGCGGGAATGCAAATAATCCAGCAGAATGGATAGTGAATGCAAACAATTCCACACACACACACACACACACACACACATATATATATATACACACGCACACACACACTTCGAGGGTCATTTTACCTGCAGATCCGCTGGTCATCGCCGCTGCAGCCTGGGAAAAAAAAAGAAAAGAGAAGAAATACACAATAGGTACCAAAAGCGAAAAAGCACCAATAAAACACACAAACACTCGGTGTGGTCACATGACCACTGAGGCTCAGAGAATGTAAACTCAACAGGAGCCAAAAGCAATGACTCAGTTTCCCTAATACAAACTCTCCTCGTGAACCGCGCTGGGAAAAAAAAAAAAAAAATGACCCAAATTCCAAATCGGGTTCAATCAACAAAGACTGAAGATTTCCTGAGTATTTCTGACACCGTCACATGAAAAGTCAGCGGCTGTTTGTTTGGATTTTTATCTTGAGATTTATTGGAATTAAAAGACGAAGCAGAAAGGAGAAGTCGAGTTGGCCGACGTCCGCCTGCAGGAAAAAACACTTTAAATCATAATAAATGATGCAATTAAATTAGAGGGAAACTGGCGATGATATTAAGGATGCATGTGTGTGTGTGTGTGTGTGTGTGTGTGTGTGTGTGTGTGTGTGCACTGCATTGGCTGATGCAATAAAAAAAAAAAAAGAGTAAAAAACAGGGTAAAGCAATAAAGTTGTGAGCAAGATGAGTTTCACAAACTGCACCAAAAACACTAAAAATACTTAATTTCTATAACAAAACAGGATATTTACGTTTAAAAGTCCCTTAACTCATTAACTACTGGATTACTTCGGGTTTAAAGGGTGAAACATCGCAGCTTTAATGCTGACTATCATGAATGGAGCCGCGAATTCATGGGAAAAAACCTCACATGCCAAAAAAAAAAAAAAAAAACTGCCTTTCAGAAGCTGGGATCCAGCAGATGATGCACCTGCAGCTTCATCACTTCCAGCAGTTCCTTCACAGGGAATTCAGAATAATTCCTGCCTGTTTTTTTTTTTCCCAAGCCCAGGGTCATAAACAGGAAATAACTAAACACACAACCTGCCAATGCAAGTCTGCAAAAAAAAAGAATCCTATGAAAATGTGATTTACTGTTTCATGTCCGTAAGTTTTAATATTTCATCTATGAGAAGACATCTCACAAACCAAAGAATAGTCATTTAAAACTATTATAGCTGGAAAATTATCAATTATCCAAAATTCACCCAAAAAAAACATGTGTGGCTGCACATGGATGAAGGTAAAGTAGCTGGTTTTAACTCTGCAGAAAAACTCACTGAGACTTCAGCTCCTGAGAAACCTGATAGCGACGTTATCTCATCTCCACACAGCCCCACACAGGTGAATTATACCAAAATCGACTTTTTCTTTAGCCTCATTTTAAGGTTTTTTGCATCTATAAAAAAAAAAAAAAAAACGAACATGATGACAATTTATAGAAAAAAATGCAGATTCCTCTTAGTTCTACTGCAAATACCTTTGATGCAGAATGTGCTCTAAATTTGGAGCAGGGAGGAACACTGTCTTTCTGTGTGTGTGTGTGTGTGTGTGTGTGTGTGTGTGTGTGTGTGTGTGTGTGTGTGTGTGTGTGTGTGTCCATGCATGCATGTGTGTGTGTCAGTTTGGACAGCTGTATTATATCAGTCACGGTTCGGGGAAAATAAACCCACTCCTTAGCATCAGTCTGATCCCACGGCCCCTGCTGCTCCCTCTACCTACACACACATTCACACACTCACACACACACTCACACTCACACACACACACACACACACACACACACACACACACACACACACTCCTGGATCAGCTGCACACCGTTTAAAAGCATGTTCCTCTGTGTGAAACTGAAACATTTGTCTTTTACATTTTTATATCACACACAGAGTAAAACTGAATATATCTGTAGGTGTGTAGCTGCCACGTGTTGAAATACGCTCATTTAAAAAAAAAAAAAAAGCCAAATTCTCAAATAAATACAACATTCTTGGCTAAACGAGGTAGTGAAATCATCAGACATGTGCGCCAGCTGTTGGGTTCGAGGGGTTTTAATCAAATCACGGTTTCTCAAATTGTAAAAACAGCAGATTCCCTGCACCTGCCAGGTTTTCTTTTTTTACCTGGGGAGCAGCAGGGTGTCTGAGGCAGTTTGGTGCCGCAGTGCTGACGGAGGAGGAAGAGTCGACCTTTTTACTTTCACCTTATTTACACAACAGCAGGGAAACGAGACGACTGGACCGAGGCCCAGAAACAGGGAGGACGGAGGATGGAGTGAAGCCATGTTTAAGATGCAAAGAAATGGCTGTTTGGAGATTAAAAAAAGATCACGGGAGCTCGATATATTTATAAAATATTTAGGTAGACAATGCATCAATGCCAATTAATCAGCGAAATGGTCCAGTGATGATGAATAGAAAGTCAGACTCAGACTATAAAACTACCAGATTCAGGCCTTTTACTATATAAATGTTCATATATGTGCATTTATAACGTACATGTACAAGCGTACGTGTATAACTTCTTCCCTTTTTGCACTATTTCCATATAACAATAACCCCCTGATGACCCCTTTCATTAGGTGTGGTCTTCATTAAGTGAGCTGCCATGGAATTAGGTAGTTTTGGGAAGAGGTAATCGCATTGTCTGTTTGTCCTAAATTGTTCGTTCTTGCACTTGTCAAAAAACTGATTTAACCCATAAGGACCAACAGTGTTGTTACACCGGTGTAACAAGAACGTTGGTTCCCCCAGACTCTTCACTATGAGGTTTTATGTCTGAACTTAACTCATTAAGTCCCAAAGTGACATTTACTAATCATCCTGATATATGTTACCACAATACCACCACTAATGTTGGATATATACCACCACTAATGTTGGATACACCACCACTAATGTTGGATATATCACCACTAATGTTGGATATACCACCACTAATGTTGGATACACCACCACTAATGTTGGATACACCACCACTAATGTTGGATACACCACCACTAATGTTGGATATATACCACCACTAATGTTGGATACACCACCACTAATGTTGGATACACCACCACTAATGTTGGATACACCACCACTAATGTTGGATATACCACCACTAATGTTGGATATACCACCACTACTGTTGGATACACCACCACTACTGTTGGATACACCACCACTAATGTTGGATACACCACCACTACTGTTGGATATACCACCACTACTGTTGGATACACCACCACTAATGTTGGATATACCACCACTAATGTTGGATATACCACCACTACTGTTGGATACACCACCACTACTGTTGGATACACCACCACTAATGTTGGATACACCACCACTAATGTTGGATATACCACCACTAATGTTGGATATACCACCACTAATGTTGGATATATCACCACTAATGTTGGATATACCACCACTAATGTTGGATATATCACCACTAATGTTGGATATATCACCACTACTGTTGGATACACCACCACTACTGTTGGGTATATACCACCACTACTGTTGGATATACCACCACTACTGTTGGATACACCACCACTACTGTTGGATATATCACCACTAATGTTGGATATATCACCACTACTGTTGGATATATCACCACTAATGTTGGATATATCACCACTACTGTTGGATATATCACCACTACTGTTGGATATATCACCACTACTGTTGGATATATCACCACTAATGTTAGATGTAAAAAATATTATTCTGGCTTTATAAATGTGTTCTATGTGGCCTACTTGGTCTATGGTATAATACACATATTTTCTTTTAAGGATAAATGGGTTCTTATGGGTTAATACTGTCCAATGCTGATAAAAAGATGATCTACTGTATATATGCTCACTACTTAGCTTAACACTGTATAAAAATCTCATGGAGAAACCTACTGTCAATTCTTCACATCCTTTTCCAACAGTTTAGCCACGGAAAAGCAGACTTATGCTAAAAAAAGGGTTTCTACAGAGGTATGGAGACAATTCACAGACTTTTTAAAATTGCGTTTAGCTAAATATGTGCATAAATGACGTATGCTATGACAATATAAAAAAGAAAATAACACATCCACTGTGCGAAAATTACATGCCTCGCAAAATAGAGCTTTGAGTTTTATTTCAGAGACGGTCCAAATTGAGTTTGGGTCCGACGTTAAAGAAACGTGGTCCTCAGATCGTAACTGATCAACTTATACGAATGTGAAGAAGGCCTTTGATGCATCTGCAGGGTCAGCTGCAGAGCGTTAGACGGCGTTCAGCTGCAGGAAAAAAAAACGGCGTGCACAAGAGTTAAATCTGATCAGGCTGAATCATAGACGACGTATCTGGGTTGTTTTTTTTTTCTCATGGGAGAGGATGCAGCAGACGCCCCGTGATCCGATAGAGCTGGGTTCATTTTGTGGTTAAATGGAGAATGCAACTTCTTCTCTGTGACCCACGGATCGGTCTGCAGTCCTGGTCCTGGAGGGCCCATGTGGATGCAGGTTTTTGTTCCAACTTGGTTGGAACAAAACCAGGACCAGGAATACAGACCCACGACTTATCAGTATTAACATTAGTCCATTTCTCCAGTGTTCTGATCGTGTTTTGTGGTTATATATAACATAGAAGCTATAAAAAGCTATGGAATTTGATTCAATGAATGCTTTACATACATTAGTAGATGACTTAGGCTTCTTCACATAGACTGAAATGAACCAGAATGAATGTCAGAATTGACTTTTATAGCATTACTACACTTGACTTTTTTTAAGTTGTGTTGGACACTCAAAAAAATCAACATTTATTGGGTGAATATAAAAGGATGGCACCCAATTATATTATGATAATTTAGCAAGAAAATGCTTTTGTTGCATGTAAATATAGTTGTAATTATCCCATTAAATGAAACCTGTTGCACTAACATGTAAAAGTTATGATGGATTAACCTTTTATAATAATGTTAGTGTAATTTACCCTTTGTGAATAAATCAGAGTAGCATTAATATTATGTTGATTTATGCCACTGAATTTACAATTTATTGCTTAATTTGCGTTTTAACATCATTTCTCCTCCTAATAAATGATTTCTTTTGAGTGTGTAACCACATGATTCAATAAAACACCATTAAACTCTGTGTTCCCCCCCAGACTCACCCTGGCCCGTCGAGCCTGCAGATGCGTTAGCGACGACAGCGACGAGCGGGTCAGCGGCCGGCTGCGGGTCAAAGGTCGCGAGCGGCGCCTGGTCAGCGGCTCTTTGTCCGCCTGGTCCTGCGTCGGGGATCGGCTCGCTGTCCTGCCCATAGCTGGAGAACCCTGGGGGGGGGGGGGGGGGGAAACAGCATCATTCACTTAGTTCTAGTGCTGGTTTCTCACCAATTTACATGGGTTTGTGTCCATCTGCTTGTTAAAAGCTGCAGGAATCTGCATTTACGAATGTGCAATGTTTGCATGCATTGAGTAGCTGACAGACAAACAATCTTAACCAACCTGCACAGCGACTTCCTCAAATTGATCAGAAATATAATTGGAGAAATTCGATTTTTCCTCTACGAACAGAGACTTTTACTGCGAAAACCAGTAAAGGTTTTCCTGGACCTGGAATCTTAACAGGTGAAAATATCTTGGTAGGTACATTTAGTCCAAGATTGAGTAGAATTATCTTATTCCACAGATAATTTAGCTTTATAATAATAATTTATTTAAATGTGTGACCCAACTGATGTTCAGAAAAAAAAAACCCTCGTCCTATCAGGCCTCATTCTCGTCTTCTCTGTGTTTTCTGCCCGGCGACACCGAAAAAAAAAAATCCATCGCTGTTTGACCTCGTGACTGGGCCGCCACTTCTGAGCTTCACGTGTGTGTGTGTGTGTGTGTGTGTGTGTGTGTGTGTGTGTGTGTGTGTGTGTGTGTGTAAAAATGAAAGTGAATAAGGATTTTTTTTTTTTACCAGTATGACCCCCCCCTTTTCCTCAAGAATCCAAATCCTACAAAACATGCACACAGAGACCTTTTCCCCTCATCGCCACATACAAAGACGGCCTGTGTAGTAAATTCCCTTCATGACCCCGCGCAGCATTCCCATCACACAGATGGAATGATGCTGCTGCTAATTTTTCCCGACCGCGCAGTCACATTTAGAACAGATAACATCAGGACGTCGTGTCCCCAAAGCTAGGACGGGGAAAGTCAGTGATTCCTGATCTGAAGTCAGTTTTGGTGCCAGAGGTGATGGGAAACCAAAAATTAAAAGCGTTTCACAGCTGGAAAACGTCACCTTGATAACTCGGATTCATCATGTGAGGAACCTGAATCTGATTTTAATTTCACTTTCTCTTTGAATATTTATTGAAATTAAACCACGTAAAAACTGTGATGGACTAGAATGTAGAATATTTCCCTCTACAATGTAGTGAATTATAAGGTGGCATCAAAAAATAAATAAAATACAAGTAATTCAAGTAATAATTCAATAATTTCTATCCAAACATATCCTACTGTAATATCACAACCACCCAAACTTGGGTCATTTTTAACGATAAATGTCTCTAAACCTATATTTTATTGTTGTTGTTATTAACCTTTATTTATACAGGAAAGTCTCTCATTGAGACACAGGATCGCCTTTTAACCTTTGACCTTTTGAGACCATTCTCTCTCAGGATTTACGCTGAATGACGACAAAACGAAGCAGACGATGTAAAGACTAATCTGATTAACCCTACAGACACACTCTCCCCTGACACAATCCATATATGACTCAAACTCTCTGGGAGGCTTTTAATTTGAAACTGCGTAAACAGGAAGAGGCGAATCATGTTCGACTGATGGTGTAAAGTCAAATTTCGTTGGTTCACAGCTTTGCCAAAAAAAAAATATCGGCTAAAAGCGTCTGTTTGTACGTGTTGTTTTTCCTGGCCTTCGCCAGACGTTTGATTAGGATTAGCCTGATTAAACACAGCCTTCTTTTTATTTATTCATTTTTTATAAGAATTCCTAAAGTTCTGAGCTCTGTTGGTTTTAGAGCTATTTGAGGTTAAGAGATTTACACTAGGAGAGCGTAATGAGGGATCGTGGAACGCAGCACAGGAGCCGCTCGCTGTTCCTCCTCCATTAAAACAACAGTAAAGCGGTTCCACCTCAGTAACTAGCTGTGGTTTTCTATGGGGGGGGCAATGCAGGGGGGGTTAATGCTGCCTGCAGCTGGATGCCAGACGAGTCTCAACCCACACGATATATATGTTTATATATAAAAAGGTGCAAAATCAACAGGCTGGGAAACCAGTCTCACTATTATCCCTAATGAATCTGCCTCATTAAAGGGAGGGAGAGAGACTGCAGACCTGGCAACCCACAACATGTGGAGGTAAGGTGTGTGTGTGTGTGTGTGTGTGTGTGTGTGTGTGTGTGTGTGTGTGTGTTTTAATGTGCATAAGTGTCAAACTATCTAAAAAGAGATATTATTAAAAGCAGCAGCTTGGTATTTTAAATACAATATTTATTCTACTACCAACCTATTATGACTTATTATATATAGTCATATAAATAGTATATTATAATGTAGGTGTCTTATTTTAGGGGCAGAGATGTGTTTTGGTTATGACAAGGTATAACACTCACCACATTTTAATTATAATAAGGTCTTTTAAAGTTAAATGAAACAGCATTTGAGCATTTTAACATCAAAACTGAGGTTATTTAGAATATTTCTCATTAAAACTGATGTTAATGACACTATATCTCATTAAAACTGATGTTAATGACACTATTTCTCATTAAAACTGATGTTAATGACACTATATCTCATTAAAACTAAGGTAAATGAGACTATTTCTCATTAAAACTGAAGTAAATGAGACTATTTCTAATTAAAACTGAAGTAAATGAGACTATTTCTAATTAAAACTAAGGTAAATGAGACTATTTCTAATTAAAACTGAAGTAAATGAGACTATTTCTAATTAAAACTAAGGTTAATGAGACTATTTCTCATTAAAACTGAAGTAAATTAGACTATTTCTAATTAAAACTAAGGTTAATGAGACTATTTCTAATTAAAACTGAAGTAAATGAGACTATTTCTAATTAAAACTGAAGTTAATGAGACTATTTCTAATTAAAACTGAGGTAATGAGACTATTTCTAATTAAAACTGAGGTTATTTAGACTAATTCTGGACTCACCTCCTGGTCTTTCTCCAGACGGGGGGTCACGCCCTGAACCTCCTGGATCTGGTCTTTGAGCTGATCCAGTTTTCCCATCTGGGGGGTCGTGGGGTCACGATCGACCACCTGAAAAAAACACGAGACACGCGGCTCAGGTAAATACGTCATCAAGGATGCAACCGTATTATTAGTTCTGTTCTTGAGTGAAGAACTCGCTTTAGCATATTTAATATTTATAACTTAACAGTGCATCATATCAGTTTAAGGCCAGAAACAAACCATCCAAACTAAAAACTGATAAATTTTAATGCAGCAAAATCAAGAAGCTATAGACCAATAATTATCATTATTAATGCAAAACATCAGATTGAGCTATTCGCCAATTATGTTATAAATGTACCTTAAAGGTTTGAATACTTTAACATTTGATTGAATCAATCAGCTTCAAGCAAGTGTCTGATTATAAATATTTGAACAATGAGAAATATTCTCATTAACTTCAGTTTTAATTAGAAATAGTCTCATTAACTTCAGCTTTAATTAGAAATATTCTCATTAACTTCAGTTTTAATTAGAAATATTCTCATTAACTTCAGCTTTAATTAGAAATAGTCTCATTAACCTCAGTTTTAATTAGAAATAGTCTCATTAACTTCAGTTTTAATTAGAAATATTCTCATTAACTTCAGCTTTAATTAGAAATAGTCTCATTTACCTCAGTTTTAATGAGAAATAGTCTCATTAACCTTAGTTTTAATTAGAAATAGTCTCATTTACCTTAGTTTTAATTAGAAATAGTCTCATAAACTTCAGTTTTGATTAGAAATAGTCTCATTCACCTCAGTTTTATTTAGAAATACTCTCAATAACTTCAGTTTTAATGAGAAATAGTCTCATTTACCTCAGTTTTAATGAGAAATAGTCTCATTAACCTTAGTTTTAATTAGAAATAGTCTCATTTACCTCAGTTTTAAATGGGAAATGTTCTCATTAACCTCAGTTTTAATTAGAAATACTCTCAATAACTTCAGTTTTAATTAGAAATAGTCTCATTTACTTCAGTTTTAATGAGAAATAGTCTCATTAACCTTAGTTTTAATTAGAAATAGTCTCATTTACCTTAGTTTTAATTAGAAATAGTCTCATAAACTTCAGTTTTGATTAGAAATAGTCTCATTCACCTCAGTTTTATTTAGAAATACTCTCAATAACTTCAGTTTTAATGAGAAATAGTCTCATTTACCTCAGTTTTAATGAGAAATAGTCTCATTAACCTTAGTTTTAATTAGAAATAGTCTCATTTACCTCAGTTTTAAATGGGAAATGTTCTCATTAACCTCAGTTTTAATTAGAAATACTCTCAATAACTTCAGTTTTAATTAGAAATAGTCTCATTTACTTCAGTTTTAATGAGAAATAGTCTCATTAACCTTAGTTTTAATGAGAAATAGTCTCATTTACCTCAGTTTTATTTAGAAATACTCTCAATAACTTCAGTTTTAATGAGAAATAGTCTCATTTACCTCAGTTTTAATAAGAAATAGTCTCATTTACCTTAGTTTTAATGAGAAATTGTCTCATTAACCTCAGTTTTAATTAGAAATAGTCTCATTTACTTCAGTTTAATTAGAAATTGTCTCATTAACCTCAGTTTTAATGAGATATAGTGTCATTAACATCAGTTTTAATGAGAAATAGTCTAAATAACCTCAGTTTTGATGTTAAAATGCTCAAATGCTATATATAATATATATATAATAAGTCATAATAGGTTGGTAATAGAATAAATATTGTATTTAAAATACCAAGCTGTTGCTTTTAATAATATCTCTTTTTAGATAGTTTGACACTTATGCACATTAAAACACACACACACACACACACACACACACCTGTGTGTACCCCACACTATGGAGGAGGTGACACCTCCTCAATGAGAATATTGTAAAAGCAGAAAAAACAGAAGCAGCCTTTCATAGAAGAAAAAAAAACAAAGAATAAGCCTCCTTTACAGCACAGAACGTTATGTAAATGTATAATAATAATAATATCTGGGCGTTTCGTGGAGCAGCGTTTTACTTAAACCCTCACGTTCCCTGTCAGACTCTGAGAGACACTTGTTCCCTGTTTCTCGTTCCAGGAAATGAACAAACTGCTTTGTTTCTGGGCGCTGCTGCCAGGCTGGAGTCCCAGAGGCCGATAGCAGCACATAGGGCCCCCTTTGAGGAGCCCGAGGTCCACACACACACACACACACACACACACGCATGCCTGCGCCTCGCCCACTCACACACACCCTTTTCTGTCCACTCCCATTCCCCCAAAAAGACTCGACTAGCGAATGCGTTTCCTGTGTGTGTGTGTGTGTGTGTGTGTGTGTGTGTATGTGTGTGTGTGTGTGTGTGTGTGTGTATGAGAAAGATTCCTACACACACACACACAGGGATGCCTGTGTGCACTTGGGGGTGGGGGGGGGTCTATTTTTACCATCACGACAAGGCGAGGGGAGAACACTGGGCACTGAGTGACTGAAAACATGAACACACACACACACACACACACACACACACACACACACACACACACACAGTAGAGTGCTCCCACTTCATGAAATGTTAATTAGCTTCCATCCAGAGTCTTTACAGCCTCTTTATGTTTCATTATTTGAACTCCCCTGACACCGATTACCATCCTAGGATAAAAAAAGCTTAAAGACCTGTAGACCTGGATCGTTACGGCATCTTTAAAGGTGAAAACGTACCCGAAGAATGTAAATCAACAACGATATAAACTGTTTTTATCCTGATGCTGTGAAGTCTCCTCACTTTCAGGCTAATTCTGGTTCTAAAAGCAGCACGCTGCACATTCCTGTTATTAAGGTTTAACATACCACTGGAAATTACTGTCATCCATAAAGTGACGCGACAGGGTGAATCTTTATGTTTGAGTCTCAGCCGCACTTTAAAGATAGATTCTGACCCAATGCGACATAGACCAGTGATTAAATCACCTTAACGCATAAGGAATAACGTTTTTGGAATTTCTTTTTTCTGGTTTTTGCACCAGAAACAAAGATCCCACCTTCTACACATGTCACATCAGGATGTCGTCTGTACGGCCCAACAGGAACATGATAATTACCATAATAAATTAACACCATAAATAAAACTAATATTAACAATTAACACCATAGCATGTCTGGTTTCAGAGATACAAGCTGAAAACAAATGTCCCCACAGACAAAAATGTACTAATGGGTCTCAGGAGGTTAAATTTATAAGACTTTGAGCTGCATTAACTCGTATTAATTCATATTAAACAAGAACGTTGGTTCCCCCGGACTCTTCATTATGAGGTTTTATGTCTGAACTTAACTCAATAAGTCCCAAAGTGACATTTACTAATCATCCTGTTGCCTATTACCACAATACCACCACTAATGTTGGATACACCACCACTACTGTTGGATATACCACCACTAATGTTGGATATACCACCACTAATGTTGGATACACCACCACTACTGTTGGATATACCACCACTAATGTTGGATACACCACCACTACTGTTGGATATACCACCACTAATGTTGGATACACCACCACTACTGTTGGATATACCACCACTACTGTTGGATACACCACCACTACTGTTGGATATACCACCATTAATGTTGGATATACCACCACTACTGTTGGATATACCACCACTAATGTTGGATATACCACCACTAATGTTGGATATACCACCACTACTGTTGGATATACCACCACTACTGTTGGATATACCACCACTACTGTTGGATATACCACCACTACTGTTGGATATATCACCACTAATGTTGGATATACCACCACTAATGTTGGATATACCACCACTACTGTTGGATACATCACAACTAATGTTGGATATACCACCACTACTGTTGCATATACCACCACTACTGTTGGATATACCACCACTAATGTTGGATATACCACCACTACTGTTGGATACACCACCACTAATGTTGGATATACCACCACTACTGTTGGATGTATCACCACTAATGTTGGATATATCACCACTACTGTTGGATATATCACCACTAATGTTGGATATACCACCACTACTGTTGGATATACCACCACTAATGTTGGATATACCACCACTACTGTTGGATATACCACCACTAATGTTGGATATACCACCACTACTGTTGGATATACCACCACTAATGTTGGATATACCACCACTAATGTTGGATATACCACCACTACTGTTGGATATACCACCACTAATGTTGGATATACCACCACTAATGTTGGATATACCACCACTACTGTTGGATATATCACCACTAATGTTGGATATACCACCACTAATGTTGGATATACCACTACTACTGTTGGATATATCACCACTACTGTTGGATATACCACCACTAATGGTGGATATATCACCACTACTGTTGGATATACCACAACTAATGTTGGATATACCACCACTAATGTTGGATGTACCACCACTAATGTTGCATATACCACCACTACTGTTGGATATACCACCACTAATGTTGGATATACCACCACTAATGTTGGATATACCACCACTACTGTTGAATATATCACCACTAATGTTGGATATACCACCACTAATGTTGGATATACCACTACTACTGTTGGATATATCACCACTACTGTTGGATATACCACCACTAATGGTGGATATATCACCACTACTGTTGGATATACCACAACTAATGTTGGATATACCACCACTAATGTTGGATGTACCACCACTAATGTTGCATATACCACCACTACTGTTGGATATACCACCACTAATGTTGGATATACCACCACTAATGTTGGATATACCACCACTACTGTTGAATATATCACCACTAATGTTGGATATACCACCACTAATGTTGGATATACCACTACTACTGTTGGATATATCACCACTACTGTTGGATATACCACCACTAATGGTGGATATATCACCACTACTGTTGGATATACCACAACTAATGTTGGATATACCACCACTAATGTTGGATGTACCACCACTAATGTTGCATATACCACCACTACTGTTGGATATACCACCACTACTGTTGGATATACCACCACTACTGTTGGATACATCACCACTAATGTCGGATATACCACCACTAATGTTGGATATACCACCACTACTGTTGGATATACCACCACTAATGTTGGATATACCACCACTAATGTTGGATATACCACCACTACTGTTGGATATACCACCACTAATGTTGGATATACCACCACTACTGTTGGATATATCACCACTAATGTTGGATATACCACTACTACTGTTGGATATATCACCACTAATGTTGGATATACCACCACTACTGTTGGATATACCACCACTAATGTTGGATATACCACCACTACTGTTGGATATACCACCACTAATGTTGGATATACCACCACTAATGTTGGATATACCACCACTACTGTTGGATATATCACCACTAATGTTGGATATACCACCACTAATGTTGGATATACCACTACTACTGTTGGATATATCACCACTACTGTTGGATATACCACCACTAATGGTGGATATATCACCACTACTGTTGGATATACCACAACTAATGTTGGATATACCACCACTAATGTTGGATGTACCACCACTAATGTTGCATATACCACCACTACTGTTGGATATACCACCACTAATGTTGGATATACCACCACTA
Organism: Eupleurogrammus muticus; assembly: GCA_036785175.1. Classification (NCBI taxonomy): domain Eukaryota; kingdom Metazoa; phylum Chordata; class Actinopteri; order Scombriformes; family Trichiuridae; genus Eupleurogrammus; species Eupleurogrammus muticus. Next base: position 279,295 of record JAYKQN010000047.1, read on the forward strand.
ATGTTGGATATACCACCACTACTGTTGAATATATCACCACTAATGTTGGATATACCACCACTAATGTTGGATATACCACTACTACTGTTGGATATATCACCACTACTGTTGGATATACCACCACTAATGGTGGATATATCACCACTACTGTTGGATATACCACAACTAATGTTGGATATACCACCACTAATGTTGGATGTACCACCACTAATGTTGCATATACCACCACTACTGTTGGATATACCACCACTACTGTTGGATATACCACCACTACTGTTGGATACATCACCACTAATGTCGGATATACCACCACTAATGTTGGATATACCACCACTACTGTTGGATATACCACCACTAATGTTGGATATACCACCACTAATGTTGGATATACCACCACTACTGTTGGATATACCACCACTAATGTTGGATATACCACCACTACTGTTGGATATATCACCACTAATGTTGGATATACCACTACTACTGTTGGATATATCACCACTAATGTTGGATATACCACCACTACTGTTGGATATACCACCACTAATGTTGGATATACCACCACTACTGTTGGATATACCACCACTAATGTTGGATATACCACCACTAATGTTGGATATACCACCACTACTGTTGGATATATCACCACTAATGTTGGATATACCACCACTAATGTTGGATATACCACTACTACTGTTGGATATATCACCACTACTGTTGGATATACCACCACTAATGGTGGATATATCACCACTACTGTTGGATATACCACAACTAATGTTGGATATACCACCACTAATGTTGGATGTACCACCACTAATGTTGGATATACCACAACTAATGTTGGATACACCACCACTACTGTTGGATACACCACCACTAATGTTGGATATACCACCACTAATGGTGGATATATCATCACTAATGTTCCTAATATGGAATATGTTTACCACTAATGTTAGATATATGTCAAAATACAGATCTTTGGGAATAAAAGGTATTAATATGGGAAAAAAACTGTTCTATGGTATAACCCTAATAATTTCCCTCTAATGATAAATGAATCTGGGTTGTTATGGGTTAAAACATTGTGAATGTTTTAAAGAAAATGGTACAAATGGACTTTTAAATGACAATAAAAAACAATAAATGAACACTAAATGTAAAAGGTCTAATCATTACTATATTTCCATTTTTAGACTTTTTTATGTTTAATAAGCATCGTACACTGTTTGAGGCAAATACAGGATGTGAGATATGAATGAGCTGGTTTGGTTTATAATTTGTATTGTCAGAAACATAATAAACAAGAACACAAAGCTCATAGAATATTTCATCATTAATATTAGGAATCATGTCAAAATACAGATCTCTGGGAATAAAAAGTATTATTCTGACTTTAGAAATGTTCTATGTGGCCCATTTGGTCTGTGGTATAACCAGCATAATTTTCCTTAGAGTTAAAACCCTTAGAAATAAACTTTCTCAAATAATACAGCCAACTCATGTATCCCGCTTTGCTGCCTTTTGGAAACTTGATTTTTTTTTTTTTTTTTTTTACTCTTATTCCCTCAAACTATTTCATTGCAGAGTGTGACGAAACCTCCTGAGCCAAGATATTCCAGGAATGTGGGAACGGCGACCGCTGGGGCCGCTCCGACTCGACAGGTATTCAAATGAGCGGCGGCCTGGTCAATAAGTGACTTTATAAAAAAAAAATCTGGATCAACAAAAGCGGCGCTGGGGGAGCAGGAATCCTTTCAATGGCGTGCCAGCCGAGGCCGCTCTGACAGGTGTGAGAACCCGCTCTGACGGACGCACGCCCGCTGGAGAGGTGCATGCTGGGAAACTGGAGGTGCCAGTGGAAAAAAAAATGAGAGGAATTTATGATTGAAGTTTTACCTGCCAAAATAACCCTTTTTTGTGGGGTGGGTGATTCTCTTTTTTTGTAACACGCTAATACACAGTGTTCTCTTTCTCTTAAAAAAAAAAGAAAAAGTCAAATACCAAAGAATTGAAATGATTGAGAACACTTTTTGGGCTCCTGACTTCATCTGTCTAACAGATCAGATCGTTCGCTTTTATTGAGGGTTGAAAAGTAGAAAGAGCACGTGGCGAGAAGGAGGGAGGCCGTGACCTTTTCAGCCATCTTTGACCTCCAATAGGAAAAGGTTAACAGAGAAAGTGAGATCTTAATTGATTTTCAATTACAGTCATGTCTAAGTGGTCTGAATCCATCTAATTAATGTATCAATTAATAGAAAATAAAATGATTAATGGATATGAGAAACTTGTGCTAGGCCCTAAAGCACTGCGTCCTCAGAGAGTTCCTTAAAAAAAAACTTCTGTGAAGTTATGATGTCACAGCTATACAGCCAACCCCCACCTCTGCCCCGCTTACACGCCCATTTCTAATCAGCCAATCAGAGGAAAGCCTCGTTAAATTAATCAAACACAAAATGACCGAGAGACGAGATGTTAAATTATACTAAAATATCACAACTAACAATATCACAAATAACACACCCTACTGAAAACATACTTTACTTTGCAAAACATTTTCCTAGTTGGTGCTAAAGTATTCGCATTTACGCTATTGAAAGATAAAGATAAAAACATCATCCATTGCAAAGAAGAAAAAAAAACAGTTCAAGCAAAGTGTGAAGAAACATTCTGATCAGCTTTAAACTGTTTGACATTGCTGCCCTCTAGTGGAGAAAGTGGGTTTTACAGCTTGTTCTTTAAAGATTGTTCTCTGGGTTTTTCCCAGAATCTAAAAAACATGTTGCACTCTGTGTGAGTGTGTGTGTGCATGTGTGTGTGTGTGTGTGTGTGTGTGTGTGTGTGTGTGTGTGTGTGTGTGTGTATGTGTGTGTGTGTAATCCACTGGGAGGAAAACAGTAGAAAATGACTGACATTCAGAAACACTTTTCTCACCTGTTCTCTGTTATTCTGGGGGTTATCTTCCTCCTCCTCCTCCTCCTCCTCATGGTGACCTCTGACCTCGGCCCGGCCCACGCCGCTGTCGTCCTGTTTCTTCCTCAAACGCTTCCTGTTGCTGCTCAGGTTTCTACGGCGACGGCTGACCAGGAATTCCTTATATTGTAGGGAGGCCTCCTGAAAGCCGTCTCTCTCCTCCTCGTCTTCCTCGACGGTGGACGAGGACGACTCGCCGGGGGGCGGCCCATGGCCTTCTGGGTAACAGAACGCGGTGGCGCTCGGCTTCATTATCCTCAGCAGGTCGTCCGGTGCGTCCGATGAAAAGGAAGGAGTCAACTCCTCAGGAGAGGAGGTCTCCACTTCCTGTCCAGGTAACCGTTCAGAACTCTGAGACTCGGGTCCTGAGGGCTCATGGCGTCCTCCCTGAGGATCCTCCACCCCCAGAGAGCTCAGAACGCGCCGGGGATCCGGATCAAAGCGCAGCGGAGGAGCAGGTTCAGACATGGCTGTTTGACGGCGGCTTGAGTCAGAAAAAAGGAACTTGACCCTGCAATCAGCCGCAGCCCGGGGGCACGGCAGCGCCCTTGGTCATGGCCCTTCATGCATCAGCGGTTCTCCTCCGTTGAGTCTGTTTTTTTTATGGTTTAGTTCAGAGGAATCCACCCAGGTTCAGGTAGAGCTGCTGAAACGAAGCCACGACTGGATGTTCACAGCTGAGAAGAGACGGAAGCAACAGACTTTGGTGGAAATTGATGCACGTTTTCACACATGCTCAGTATGAATGAACACATCAATGTTGTCATTTATGTTCTTATATACGTCTACTATTATCTGGTCCATGCACTTTAATGTCTGTACGTCCTATTGTCTGTGTCTCTACATCCTAAGTGTGTCTGGGTTCCTGACTTCATCTGTCCAACAGATCAGATCTTTTGCTTCTAATAAGAAACGGTTGTAAGGATAAATACAGTCCCACGTTTCAGAACTCTGAATCCATCCAAGTTTAGAAATAAAAAAATCAGAAGCACAAAGTAAATGTTTTCTAATCGTCAATTACCTTCTTGGTATTTGAGAAAGAGTTAATAGAAAATAAAATGATTATTTGATAAGGGAGACTCAGAAACGTGGGGCCATAAAGCCGAGAAATGTAATTTAAAATTCTTTCTATGACTAAAAGTTGACAATTATTCAAGTCTGGATGTGTTTTCAGGCCTGAGAGTCACGCTGCTGAGAAGTGTGTGGGCAGATTAATAATTTAAACTCATCACTTCCTTCCCTCGAGGCAGAAAAGGAAAAGGTGCCAAATGTGATGAAATCATTTGCTATTAGATATGATGTAAATGGGATTTTTTAAAGGAGCTTTCAGATTCACAAGATTCACACTTGTTTTTTCCTGCTGGGTATTTTTGGCCGAGGCCAGCACACCCTTTCCTCGCCCGCTACGCCGTCTTTGTCCTTTCAAACGGGCAAACAATCGCTCATAATCCTGGACATTCTATCATAAACACAGACACACGTGTGTGTGTGTGTGTGTGTGCGACACACAAATGCTTTTCAGACAAGAGTTTCATTCATCGCCGTGCACACGTGCAAACAAAGAGCGGTTTGTTTCTGCAGAAAAAGAAAAGCTACAGTACAGTGTCTTAATAACATTGGAATTAATCCCAGTAAATATTCATATATAATAAAACACAAACAGCAGCACAGAGAAAAAGCTGCAACTTTAAACCATTGTTTCATGACAAAAGCATTTCAGCAACTAAAGGATGCTCTGGAAAAAAGGTAAATTTCAACATACCATTTTTTTGTCGTCCAACAGATCAGTGTGAAGAAGCTGGAGAAGTCAAAGAAATAAAAGAAAGATCCAGCTGTGTGTGTGTGTGTGTGTGTGTGTGTGTGTGTGTGACAACGCTGATAATGACAGAAAGAGTGAGTTCTGAAAAAAAGATGTGAAACGCTGTGAGGGGAGGAGAGAGAAAAGAGAAGAAGGGCTGAGGAATGCTGTTCCCCTCCTACGTTACCTCAGCAAGAAGACAGGCAGGTGTTTGAGCTGTGTACGAGTGTGTGTGTGTGTGTGTGTGTGTGTGTGTGTGTGTGTGTGTGTGTGTGTGTTCCATTATTCATTGAAAAGCAAAGTATATAGAAAGTTCTGTTGTGGAAATGATGAAACTAATCTGCACACACACACATTTACATCTAGAATCACTAACCTTCATTATTAGTCTTTGGGGGTGGGGGCCGCTCCTCAGTCCTCCTCTTCACTCATTGCTGTATAATATGTCCAGAGGCAAAGGATTTTTTCACCTGAGAAGAACATTCCTCGACAACCCATGAGGTAATGCTTTTGAGCGTAATCCCGACCCTTTATTCTCCCTGTAAACCACTTCACTTTATGTTGTTTTTTTTGCAGCTACAGCAAATCCTCCCTGAGCCGTAATCAACAGGAAAGAGGACTTATGTTTTTTTCTGCTGTCGATGGGCTGTGGAATTCCACACATTTGCCACCAAACATTGAATTTCATGTTTCGGGAGGGAATGTCTTTGGTCCGGAGGGGAAAGACCTTGAGTGATTTTTTCCTGTCGAGGCCTGTTTGAACCTTCGGCTCTTTGAGGAGACGAGATGTGGTCAAAGTGGCGTTGAGAGGGAAAAGATTTATTTTTAAAACCTGTTTCAGTACAAGTCATTTTTAGAGTTTTATGTCACAATCCAGAAAGATTCCAAAGTGTAAAGAAACTATATAACAATAAAAATAATAATGCTTTTTATTTATAAGTGCTATTCAAAAGACTCCGGGAAAAAGAAAGTACAGAGATAGATAATTAAACAATAGATGCAAAAAAGCTTCACACAGAATAAGATTTGAACTACAGGGCAGGTTATTAAAAAATAGTTTAAGAAAAAAGAAATTTAGCTCTTCAAAAAGAAAAAAAACCTTGTGTTTCTTTTATCAAAAGATTTTTTTGTTTTAAATATAAAAAACACAGTGATTTCATTGTGTTTTGGAGTGAACTTACCCTTTAAAATGCCATTATTAATCATATGAATAACTAAAAAAAGAAAAATTGAAAATAACCTTGTGTTTCTTTTATTAAAAGATTATTTTGTTGAGTTTTTTAAATCTTTTAAAACCCACAAAGTGAGCTTCCTTGTGTTTTTTAGTGAACTAACCCTTTAAAAATACCAATTCTAAGAAAAACTACAAATAAATCATCAAAGATAACCTTGTGATTTTTTTTTTAATAAAAAGATGTTTCTGTTGAATTTTTTAACCCTTTAAAATGCCAACACACACACACACACACATATATATATATGAATTACTGTTAAAAACATCAACTACCAGATAAAACTCATTGACAATAATCAAACTGATTCCTCTGAATAAACAAACATTTAGAGGCGACTTTAAATCCCTCCCATAACCACGCCCCCAAACACGCCCACTCCGCTGGTCACGCCCATCCTCTTTGGCCACGCCCCCTCGCTGCAGCTGTTGCGCAGCCTCCTGATGATGGATGCACATTAAATTAACCCAAACGTGTGTTTAAATACAAACTATGTTAACCTGCCGGGACACGCCGCTCCATATATAACATTCCTGTCACAGACGTATGGTTACCTGGGTCAGGTTGGAAAAAAAGGAGAGCAGGGGAAAAACTAAAAAAAGGAGGACATGTTAAAATGAATAGACGATATAACTGAAAACAAAGAGTCAAATAAATACCCGATTAATGCATGTTTTCCTCCCTGCAATAAATACAAAGAATCACTGGGAAATGCACATTAAACCTATAAAAGACAGCAGGACCCCCCCTGCCTTACTATGTGAGCTCTACTATCTTAACAATGTGTACTATACATTAGATAAAGTGTGATATATGAACATTGTCACAACAAACATGCACATAAGAACAGAAAAATGCAAACAGGGAATTAAAATTCGGCTGCGTCTCGTCTGATGGTGAAAATAATAATATGAGTCGGAATATATATTGTTGATGAGTAGATGATTGTAGAACAAGTTCCTTTAAAAAGAACTCTTTGCAAATTTAGAGGAGACTAAACTAGTTTCCCAGTTTCAGTTCACAGCATCTTGGTTGTTATGGAATGACACAGTGACTTTGTGATGTTTTGTTCTTGTTGCACAGGATCAACTGTCTGAACATTCCTTGGTGTTTAGGTGTAAACCTTCAAATCTGCTGCTACACAGAACAGATGAAATCCTTCCTCCACTCTCAGTGGACATAAAAACCCTGAGGGTTTTGTGATGTAAAATAACTACTGTATATATACACATATAATGTTATGTTATCATCTTTGGGAGAGACTTAATCATCTGTTTGGTCTGTTTCCCTTCAACGTGACTGCACTGCTGATTATTGCTCCTTTAAAAAAAGTATTGAATCCTCTATTGCATGATAAATAACATAGACCTAGTTAAATGTTTTGAATGTTTTTACTACTTATATATAAACAGTATAAGAGAATGTTGTCAACTTTCAGGACCTAGTTTATTAGAATTTTACATATTTGCATATTGTTACCATATGGCAAAAATATATTTTAGCATAATAGAAAAATAGTTTTAACACTTGTGTAAAAAATAATTTAAAGTTAGTGATAGTCAGTGTATTTTTAATTTGATGAAACATTTCCAAAACTCTGAATAAAAGTCAGTTTTGGCTGTAGACAATGATGCTCACATGTTTAATATGCAGGAGCCAAAGGGACATGTCATGTGACCTCATAAGTTGTATGTCCTTCAAAATAAACAATAAACATATGATAAAATACAAGGACACATAGACAACAACAGGTACAAAGAGCAGAAGTATTTTTTTCCTTTTCTCTTTTTGTTTTGTGTTTACATGTACAAAAAAAATCAATACATTAATACGCTTATACAAACACCCTGTCAGCATTTTTGGACTCGCCGGTTTTCCGTAGCGCAGGCGGAAACAGCAGCTGCGCATGCGCGCGGTTTGCGCGAACGTGAATACGCGGGAGATCAGCGAGCGGCGGATTGTCAACACGAGCGAAGACTCACAAGATAATATATTATTCTATTAATAAAATTATCACGAGATGAGTTTGTGGGTGGACAAATATCGACCGACTTCCCTCGCGAAGCTGGACTTTCATAAAGAGCAGGCGGTGGAGCTCAAAAACCTGGTGAGGAAATAATAAATAAAACAAAAACAACTTTATTTAGCTAACATGTCAGATTATCAAACGACTCACAGTTTTCACCTGAGATTAATTTAGAACTTGTCAAACGAGGGATTTGTTTCATTGCAGCCTAGATGATAATAAAAGGATAAAAAATGGTGTTAATGATGCTAATTGACATTTTCCAGTTAGCTAACATGCACCATAACAGCACCTTGGCTTAAATTGACACTATTGGAACCTTGGATATTATTATTAACACCTGTATTTATGCTATTTCATGTCAATATGGCTGCTGTGAAAATTTGGATTAATTTCATTAGATAATCACTGACCTTTATTTAGATCTTTGTTTGGGCCAATAACAATTAGTGAAACAGGAATATTAGGGCATCCTTTGCAATGAGGAGAAATCTCCACTAGTTTTTATTCGTATATAAAGCTTTGTTAATTAACTCCCACTTTAAAAGCATCTGTTGGAACAACCTACAAAACAAAGCATAAATCCAGAATCTTTAAAGATATTCAAAAAGCCTTATCTAAAAGTTCACTATATCTGATTGTAACTGCTTTTAAATTCACTTCAATCCTCTCATTTAATTGTCTGATGTTTTCTATCAAGTATTCTGGTGTGATATAGATAGAAATGTCTATTTTTGTAAATGTACTGTGTGCATGAACTTGTTTTTCTTTTCCAGTCATTCTAATCTAATCCTATCTATATTTTTATACTGTTAACCTTAGTTAGTGCTTAGTTCATGCTTTTCATGCTTCAACATTGTAAATGAGCTTGTCTCCTCAATGGTCTTTTTGAGCTAAAAAGTAATCTAATTTTATATTTTATTTTACTGGATTAAAAATCTGGAAATTGAGTAACAGATTCAACAGTGAAATTACTTGTTAGTTGCTAAATTCCTACACTTGATTTTAAAAACACAGACAAAAGAAACTGCAAATCACTCACTGCTCAGTTGTAGTCAAGTCTTAACTACCGTGTGATTCTTCTTTCAGGTTCAATGCGGCGACTTCCCACACCTGTTGGTTTACGGCCCATCCGGCGCCGGGAAGAAGACTCGGATCATGTGTCTGCTGAGGGAGCTGTACGGAGCCGGGGTGGAGAAGCTCCGCATCGAGCACCAGACCATCGTGGTGAGGGAGACGATGCACCTGATCCTCATTAACTTACTACACGATCTTAAACTAGAACAAAATGAATCGCTCTATTCCTGCAGCATCAGAACATAAGCAAGTCTTTAATGGGGGTAAAAAATACACAGGGTGTGGATTATTACTGGAACTGAATCAGTAAACCAACACAGTTTACACACACACTCCTACACACACATTTAGGTATGTTTTGACCACTGTTTTGTGTTTTCTGTCTCCAGGCTCCTTCAAAAAAGAAAATAGAGATCAACACAATAGCCAGCAACTACCACTTGGAAGTAAACCCAAGGTAAAACAGTTGCACTCGTATTTTCAATTTCTGCTATTTTTATACTTCTGCTTCACTATTACACTTATCTATGTATATATCTATGTAACAGAAGGTATTTAGGATTAACATAAGGCAGAACAATGCATACAAGTCAATGGCAAATGATGTTTGGCAAGATGAGAAAAGTCAAAAACTTCAAAAACCAAGTTTTTAGAATCACATGACAGTTTTGGTACGTCCCATATATTACATGGCTTGTGTATTTGTGTGTTTTTATTAATTTATTTGGTCCTACAGTGATGCAGGAAACCATGACCGCGTGGTGATTCAAGAGCTGATAAAAACCGTGGCTCAGTCCCAGCAGATCCAGTCCAGCACCCAGAGGGAGTTTAAAGGTAGGAAAGAGGCAAACGCTTAAACCACCTGTTAAAACGTGATTCCCCTCATGCATCAGCTCTGTAGTGATTACCACTCCTCCGTCCTCAGTGGTGCTGCTGACGGAGGTGGACCGGCTCACCAAGGACGCCCAGCACGCTCTGCGTCGGACGATGGAGAAGTACATGTCGACGTGCCGCCTCATCCTCTACTCCAACTCCACCTCCAAAGTCATCGGGCCGATTCGCAGCCGCTGTCTGGCCATCAGGGTTCCCCTGCCCAGCACGGAGGAGGTAGGACGGAGAGGAGGGGGTTTAGTTTATCTCTGACAATCACCTGGAGAGAGAAGAATAGCTGAAATACAGGTTTCCTTTAGATATCATTGGTTTTTCAGGTCACCAACAGCTGTAAAAAAACATTGTTCAACATCACGATACAAAAAGCTCAGCTCAGAGATGATTTCAGCCGTCAGGTTCCACTGTGAGGAACTTGTGTGTGTTTTTTCCCCAGGTGTGTAGCGTCCTAACATCTGTGTGTAAGAAGGAGGGGCTGCTGCTCCCCCCCGAGCTGGCCAAGCAGATCAGCGAGAAGTCGGGTCGGAACCTTCGTAAAGCCCTGCTGATGTGTGAGGCCTGCAGGGTGCAGCAGTAAGTGAGCATGGACCTGATCGTGGAATAAACAGTAAAACCTGAGGAAAGCCAAATATATCAGAATAGTTTCTATTTCTATGCATTGGGAACACTGCAATTTATATTCTAATTCAAAATATGAACGGAAAATGTATTTTTTTGTATAAAATGAAAAAAAATTGCCATTAGCCCTTTTCTTTACAGACTCGTTAACTGTATAAACTGAAAAATCTAATAACAGTAACATTTGGTTTTTGAGATCTGCTTCACATGTGTGTTGCAGAGAGTCAAGGGTGGTTCCTATTCAGTATGAGGCAACGTGACCTCTTCTAGTAAATTTAAGTATAGGCAAACTGAGATAGAAACTAGATTTATTATATAAAATTCAGCGTTCCCAATGCAAAATGAAAAACAGATAATACAGATTTTTCGACATGAACATCTCCTCTGGTTCTCCAGGTACCCGTTCTCCGTGGACCAGGACGTCCCAGAGACGGACTGGGAGGTCTACCTCAGAGAAACGGCCAACGCCATCGTCAGCCAGCAGAGTCCTCAGAGGTAAGGGGGGGGGGGTTAAACACGAAGACCGGAGGGGTTATTATGGGACGTTTTTAAAAAACGCTGAGTCATGTTTGCGTTGCAGGTTGTTGGAGGTGCGAGCCCGGCTGTACGAGCTGCTGACTCACTGCATCCCCCCCGACATCATCATGAAGGTACCGGCCCCCTCCCTCCTTTCTGTCTAATGCAGTGGTTACCAAATAGTGGGGCTCCATCAAGGGGGGCGCGTTTGACCTCGGAACATGTATTATTTTATTTTATGGTCCTAGAATAAAGTGTAATAGCACCTCCACTCCATTAGGGGGCAGCAGAGTGTTCACAGGGAGCATACAGCACAGAGTATGAGTATGAAGTGTAGACACCAAGTGACACCATGAAAACATATTTAACAGGGATGAGAAGACAGGCGGAGAGAGACGGAGATAAAGAGACAAACGAAAGTCTCCCAAAGCTAAGACGAGGAAATATGACGAAGCGTCTGTAGCGCTTGGTTCACTGTGAAAGACCGGTGTGTTACTGAGTCTGAAATGTTGGAGACAGAGACATTAAAGACATTACACCACAATCACTGATAAGACCATTTATGTAGTTTTATTTTTCAGTATCATATGGTTTGACATGGTCAGTCAACAAATAATAATTAATAAAGCTATTCTTTGTTGTAAGTTGGTCCATATTTCTTTCTTTTTTATTCTCTTATATGTTAATAAAGACACAGTGTTATGCAGAGGTACTTATAACAATTTTATAGACAAATTATATATAGACAGAAAATAATTGAGAACCACTGGTCTAATGAGTAATAAGCTGCTTTTTTTTTAACGTCCGCCCCACCAGGGCCTGGTGACGGAGCTGCTGAGCAACTGCGACGGGCATCTGAAGACGGAGGTGGCCCACATGGCGGCGTTCTACGAGCACCGGCTGCAGCTGGGCAGCAAGGCCATCTACCACCTGGAGGCCTTCATCGCCAAGTTCATGGCCGTCTACAAGAAGTTCATGGAGGACGGGCTGGACGCCATGATGTTCTAACGGACTTGATTACTCGTCTCCTGCTTTACGGATGTCGTTTTTTTTGCCTGAACTTCTGTATCCTTGTAAATTTAAGGCAAAACTGTGATGACAAGTTTTCCCTCACAAACTCAGCACTATATAAATGTTAAACTTTGACTGTTTGATGCAGCAATGGGCAATAATTTGTGAAAATCTGAACATCACAATAAACTTTTTGTTTATAATGTGTGGTATTACACTGTAAATATGAGCAATTCGGTTTAAAACTTGATGTAAAAATTATGACAATGCGCCTATAAGAGCACATTAAAGCTAATACTACACAGGAAGGGTTTTAACATTTTATTAATGGTAAATGAACCAGATTTATTATCTTTTATCTTATCCACAAATGTTCTCAGTCTATATTTGAGTTAATATTTTTTTCCAGCAAATTTTCTTTATTAAAAAGGGTTTTAAACAATTAAAATGCATTTATCAACTAGTTTTATACTCTAGATGGAATTATTAGTATTTAAAATTCATCACTTTTTTTCTGACATTTTATGTCAAAAATCCAGATTTTTGCAAAAACAAATGGACTTTTAAATGACAAGAAACCAACATGAACTGGAAATGTACGTTCTGAGAGAACTGATGGAATGTTTCTGATTTTTAAAACCCTTTTTTGGCTTTTTCCATTTTGCCAAACATGATTTGTTGCTGACATATAAACAAATGCTCAGAGTTAAAACTGTACAAACAAGGCAAATTATTAGATATTGAAAGTTACAGTGTTATATTTAGCAGCTTCAAGCAGAACAGACATGATAAAATAGGAGCAAAATAAGGGTTTAATCAAGTATATAATTTAATTAACGTAATAGTTGTGTTTGTATTAAATCAGATTGAGTGTCCATTGTGTTTCTACGGTAGCCCTGAATGGACAAACCAACACTGGGTTGGTTGTAATCTCCGATTTCACCACTAGATGCCGCTAGAAACCAACTGTGTGTCCACTCATGAATACAAACAGTTTTAATTTGTTGAAGTAACTTCATTGATTTTTCTACAGAGAAAAAAACCTTAGCAGAATAATATCAAACCTTTAAATCTTTACTTTCTAAATGGCTTTAACCCTCAAAAAAAGATTTGAAAATCAGCTTGTAAAGAAAACAACATCCTCTGAAACTAATAACATGCAGCTTTTGACTTTAGACTGAAGTTTGATTATTCTTCCGGTTTGTTTTGTTTCTGCAGACCTGTAATGAAACTTTGTGCAGCTTCTTTATAATTGTGGTTCAGGTACTTACTGATAAAACGTGTTTTATCTTCATCATTTATAAAAACTGATGTTTCATAAACATTATTCTAGAAATCTTAAGGCAAAGTACAAGAAAAATACCTAAAAAGATGAAGAATATTGGAACATTTATGTGGTTCACAAAGGTTTAGTAACTTATATTTACACCAATTTTAGGAGACATTTACCAGCTGTAGCGTAAAAACATGACGATGATGCAAAAGCAGCGTTAGAACGTTAAAGTGACAGAAAACTGACCTCCAGCATTTTCTCTTTTCTTCTGCAGTCATTTTAAGGAGGAAATAAAAATAAAAAGTGTCCGCGCTCAGTAGCACTCCTTGTGCCTCCTGGCCGTGTAGTAGATGATGAGGCCCAGCGTGATCAGGACCCCCGAGCCCACCAGGGTCAGGAAGCCCAGCACGGGCCTCCTGACCAGGCCCTGGCAGCCGGGGCAGGGCGGGGGCGGGCGGGGGCACCGCTGGGGGGCGGCGCTCTGCGCCGGGAAGCCGTTGTGGAGGATGATGTTGCGGTAGTTGGACAGCGAGGCCTTGACGATGACCTCATCGTGGACGTGGCCGTACAGGCCGAAGCCCGGGTGGCGCTGGTCGCTCAGCGCGTACGCGAAGTAGCCCTTCAGGTTCACGCCGTCCAGGGTGTAGGCTACATACACACACACACACACATATATATATATATATACACATATATACATATACATATATATATTCACACATATATACATATACATATATATATACGTATACATACATATATATATATATATACATATACATATATACATATATATATAAACATTTTGAAAGAAAAGCACAGTTTTTTTAGTGAAGGTAACATTGAACTAATCTGATCTACCAGTGGAATAAGATCATTCTACTCAATATGGGACTAATTGCACCAAAACTACAGAACTTCACCACATTTTTGCAGTTTGCACAAGTTACCTGTAAAAAGTCACTGAGCTTAATCATGCACTCTGCATGCTAAACATTAAAGTTTGGGTTCACATGGAAATGTCTTGTGGTTCTAATGGTACATTGTGTTTGATAATAACATTAGAAGCTAATGGATTATTTAAAAAAAACACTTGTTGTGATGATATGAATGAATAATAACAATTATTTCTAACCTTTTCATTGACTTGACTATATTTTCTATTCATTTTGAAACTCCTCTGATGAATAAATGCTTTACCTTTTATTCAATACCTTTGAGTTTTTGTTTTTATTTTTCTTCTTATGAACAAATAATTAGTAATAATTGCTGCTCATTAATATTATTGGTGATATAGCCACTCCTAGGTATTATAGTCATTCACCACAGTGTATTTCTGATTAGTTTAATGAAAAAACAGGACTTTTACTTTTGCACTCAAATTAGCATTATGTGATAGAATATTTAGCTTGAACGAGTTAAATATCTTTATGAAAAGCCTCATACGTTGCTGCTGCTGCGTTTTAGACACAAACACACACAACAACACGGTGTGTGACCTGATGAACCTTAAACAAGGAACACAACCTGGACTCAGAGATTCCAGCGTTTAACTGTGTGTGTGTTTGTGTGTGTGTGTGTGTGTGTGTGTGTGTGGATCACTGACCTGAACACCTGGTTAATAATTAAACTGAGCTCACTTCCTGTTTGTCAGTGATTTTAATCATCGCCTATTGGGAAATTAACACATAAAAATGTCTTTCTTTTTAATTACAATTCAACATCCATTGGATGTGAAACGTTCCTACAAACAGAAGATGAATTCAGTTTTTCTTATTTATCTACTTCAAACTCACACAAAACTGATTATTTATCATAGAGACATGATCAGTGTGTGATGCACATTTAATTGTCTGTTATATGTCAATATACTATTCCTCACTTCTGTAAATACCTCTTTATATAATTGTGATATTGTGATATATATATTTTGTGTGTATGTGCACAGGCGAGAGGAAATCTGGCCTTATTTATCAGGCAAATAATGATAAATGATGATTCTGAATATGCAAAAAAGGAAATTAAATGTCTGTCTGTGAATATCAGACGAAGCATCTCTAGTTATTCAGCGTTCATTAAATCCTGCGACATGAGTCAGAAATGTGAATTAAAATTAATCCGCTAGGTGGAAATTCTCCATTAAAATATAAAAAACTAATAAGTGAAAATTAAAATTAACACTAGTAAGACGTGTGATAAAACTGTCACGTGATATAATCTAAATTATACTAAAAAAAATGCAAATTTTGTGTTAATGTTAGTTTCTTTCTTAATTTAAAAGTCCATTTTTGGGTTTTTTTGACATAAAATATCAAAGTTTTTAACTGAAATATTTAATCATTGAATATAAAACTAGTTGATATCATGTGTTTTTGACTTTTTAAACTATCTGGTACCGAACACATTAATATTTTATTATTATCTCTATTTCTTAGACATATTCCTGTTTATTATAAGGGACAATGTCATGTGGTTTAATCCTAAAAACCTGTTTACAGACTCTTAAAATGGT
Source organism: Eupleurogrammus muticus (assembly GCA_036785175.1). Taxonomy (NCBI): domain Eukaryota; kingdom Metazoa; phylum Chordata; class Actinopteri; order Scombriformes; family Trichiuridae; genus Eupleurogrammus; species Eupleurogrammus muticus. The sequence goes on from JAYKQN010000047.1 coordinate 295,222, forward strand.
TTTAAAATTAAAAAAAAAAACGCATGCTAATAACTAGTTTTATATTCTAAGTGGATTATTTCTTTTAGTTACAGCCTTATAGCACAAAAATAGGAGAAAAATTGTGATTTTTGTAAATAAAATGGTAAAAATTGACTTTCAAATATAAAGAAAACAACATGAACAAAAAATGTAAATTGTGAGAGACCTGATAATTGCTTCTTAAAACTTTTTGACTTTCTCATCCTTTTAAACATGGTTTCTCACCGATTCCACATTAATCCGATTAACCCCCCCCCCCCCCCCCTCACCTTTCAGGGCCTCGTTGATGTAGTTGTACAGGTAGTAGACCCGCAGGCTGTCCTTGAACCGGGCCGGGTCCTCCTGGACCCCGTTGGCCATCACGTAGACCGGCACGTCGCTGTAGTGCTCCTTCACCTGCTCGGCGGACAGGAAACCAGATTTTCACAATAAAACAGACACGTTTTTAAAAAGGACGCCACATCTGGCTGGACCTGGAAACCAGGGCTGGACCCTGGTGGTCTCACCCAGTTCAGGGCTTTCCTCAGACCCCAGGGCACCACAGGCCTGGGGGGGGACATGATCCAGGTGGTGTCTATCATGTGTTGGACCTCCAGCATGGCCGTGTACGTGTACCTGCAGAGGGGGACATTATTAATGAGGGGGGGCAGCAAACAGCAACGTTTCAGAGAATAAAAAAATACTATAAGACTGGAATAATCTGAGTTTTCTGTATTTTCTACTGTTTTAAACAATTATTCTATTGCAACCTGATTCTCTCCCTGAGGTTTATTCCTCTTTTTTTTTACTTCAGTTAATTATTTAGTCTTTTTTTCCTTATACAATGCTGTTTTACAAACTGTGAAACTCATTGTGTGATTTGTGATTTGGGCTGAACAAATACAGAAAAAAAATGTAATAGTATTTATTGCAATTTTCCATATTTATCTTTATTTAAGGAAGCTTAATCATAATGATAATCATTAGGTCTGATTTTAACCAGCAGGAAGGTTAAAAAAAAAAAAGGATTTAGACAAATTTTTAAATATTTAGTGTGATAAATGACTTACTGGCTTCTACATATTAGTTTGATTGTTAACCCCCCAATGGAAATATATATATATATATTTATATATATATACGTGTATATATACACATATATATACATATATATGTTTATATATGTATATATATATATACACACATGTGTATATATACACGTATTTATACATATAAACATACATATATACACATATATATGATGTAACAGCAGCTATATATAGATATAGATTTATAGATTTTTTTTTTTTTTTTTTTATTATTACCATGTCTGTCTATATCAGTGGTTCTCAGATAGTGAGGTTCCATCAAAGGGGGGGGCTTTTTTAGTTTTTTTTTACTGTCCTAGAATAAAGTGCAGTTGCACCTCCACTCCATTAGGGGGCAGCAGAGTGTTCACAGGGAGCATACAGCACAGAGTATGAGTATGAAGTGTAGACACCAAGTGTAGCAGACCCTCTGCACTGGCCTATATAGACAAACAACAGACAGTAGCTGTGCATCACAAAAAAATTAAGCTCATTCTCAAAAGCACTTTACCGTTGTTTGTTGTATCGTAGTTTAGGATTGTCTCGTCTTGCGCACCTGCACTTTGATGTTGTTGTACATGTAAACGCATAGGATAGTGAGAAACGAAATTTCGATTCCTTTGTATGTCAAGTACATGTGAAGAAATTGACTTTGACTTGACTTGAAAATCGTTGCTTCTACCTGACTTTCGTCTGGTAATTTTCCATCTTTTTCAGACAGAACTGTAAATTTAATTTCCTAACATTAATGCACACAAAACATTGTCATATGATGTGATTTCATCAGCTGACGTAGCACCAGCTGATTAAATCCCCTCACGCGTTACAGGCTTTAATTAATGGTTATAATAAATGGTTCCAGTGTCACTGTCTGGGTGAAAAACGGTGTTTAGAGGACAACACGGGCGGGTTTTGTCTTACGAGTCCTCCTTGGCGTGGGTCACCAGGTCAGTGCTGAAGTGGCTGATGGCGAAGAAGTCGTACGTCCCTTTGACCAGCAGCCGGTCGTCCTCGTTGAACACGGGAAGTCTGCGGGGAAAAGGGGGAAATAAGAGGGATCCGCGTTTATGTGGGATAACTGTGGCAAAAACTTTTTGTTCATTTTGGTTTTATTATCACAAAATCTAGATTTTGTGCGATTTTTGACCTAGGATATAAAACTAATTGATGGCATGTGTTTTTAATTAGAGTTAAGAGGATTGTACCACATGACAGCTTTGACCCTTATAATAAACAGGAAAATGTCCTTAAAATAGAGAGACAATAATAGAATATTAGTTTGGCACAAACCTGGCACCAAAAATATTAACTCTCAGAAAAATGTTAAAAAATAGAAAATCACACACACATGATATGAACTAGTCAAAATATTCACATATTTTAAATTTATCATTTTTTCAGTTAAAACATTTGATAATTTATATCAAATCGCACAAAATTGTCATTAAGATAATAATGAACTTTTAAATCCTAAAATGTATATTTTTTTTAATTATTATTCAGATTATATCACATGACAGTTTTGTCATAAAGTCCAACAAGTTGATGGTTTCTTCAGGTCTATCAAAATCTACATTCTGTGTTCACGTTGGTTTTTCTTGTCATTTAAAAGCCCATTTGTACCATTTTGTTTTAACATTTGAATCCACCTAGAATATAAATCTAATCGTACTCCAGCGAGTTGAGCTGCCGCAGCCAGCTCCTCATCCCCTGAGGATAGTCCCCGCTGCCGAAGATGGGCTCGGCCAGCCAGCCCACGTGGAAGTCCAGGACCCGCTTGGCCGGTTCCACGTCCTCGCGGCTGAAGGAAAAGGCCGGTTCCACCCAGTCCATGTGCAGGGCCAGGGACACCTGAGGGGGAAAGGTGGGAAATCATCTCTCTGATCAACATTTCTATTAAAGATCTGATATATCCTTATAATCAAATATTTCTACTTTTACTATTTGTAACTTACAGGCTTTAGCAGATGCTGTTCACTTTTCTTTTCTTTTCACAGAATATACACTAGTGGTGCACATTTTGGTAGAAATTTTTAATGCAAAAATTCACCATCGGACTAGTAAAAGCCTTTAATTCATGGGCTGACTGGTTAAAAACTAAATTCTGTTCATTGTTGGAATAAACTGAAGATATCAGAAGCAGCAAGAGCAACACAGGAGAAACAAGATTTAACAAAAAATAATAATTTATTTAATATTTTTAATTAATTATTAATTAATTAATTAATTATTTAATTAATTAATTGATTTATTTTGCAGTTTTTGCATGGAACACACATATATACATATACTTATACACACACACACACACACACACATACACATACATATATATAATTTTTTTAAGCATCTGCAGTTTTTTATTTTTTATACACACATATACATATATACATACATGTATATATATACATACATATATATACATATACATACATACATACATATATGTGTATATATACATATACATATACACATATATGTATATGTATATATACATATATATGTATATATACATATATATATACATACATATATATAATTTTTTTAAGCATCTACAGTTTTTGCAGGGAACACACACACATAGATATCTACATATATGCATACTTATACATATATACACATATATATATATATATATATATATATATATATGCATCTATCTATGCAGATTTGCACATTAGGACTTTTGGTGGCAGGTGTGAATCCAGATTTTTCAAAGTGGACGTTTTTTGTCCCAGATGTTCCTGACTGACCTGTCCACCCTGCGACGGCCTGAACTCGCGGTCGTAGGCCCGCCACGCCAGGGCGTGGGCCAGCAGCATCTGGTGACCCTCCTGGTAGCTCACCACCTCGTCGTTGGGCTCGTTCAGGGTGATCCAGATCTTCACGTGGGCCCCGAGTTCCCTGAAACAGAGCCTGGCGTAGTCCGCGAAGGCCTGGGGGGTCTCCCTGAAGGGACAGGTCAGAGGTCAACTGTGACACATGGGCGGTTTTTATACAATACAATAGATTGAAAAACATGGTCACTGGCTTGGAGTCACTAGTCCAGGTCACTTGTCAGGGTCACCGCTCCAGGTCACTGGTTAGGGCTCACTGGTCCAGGTCACTGGTCCAGGTCACTAGTCTGGGTCACTGTTCCAGGTCACTGGTCCAGGTCACTAGTCTGGGTCACTGGTCCAGGTCACTCATCGGGCTCACTGCTCCAGGTCACTGGTTTGGGCTCACTGGTCCAGATCACTGGTCCAGGTCACTGGTCCAGGTCACTTGTCTGGGTCACTGGTCCAGGTCACTCGTCGGGGTCACTGGTCCAGGTCACTGGTTTGGGCTCACTGGTTTGGGCTCACTGGTCCAGGTCACTGGTCCAGGTCACTAGTCTGGGTCATTGGTCCAGGTCACTGGTTTGGGCTCACTGGTTTGGGCTCACTGGTCCAGGTCACTGGTCCAGGTCACTAGTCTGGGTCACTGGTCCAGGTCACTGGTTTGGGCTCAATGGTCCAGGTCACTGGTCCAGGTCACTAGTCTGGGTCACTGGTCCAGGTCACTGGTTTGGGCTCACTGGTCCAGGTCACTGGTCCAGGTCACTGGTCCAGGTCACTGGTCTGGGTCACTGGTCTGGGTCACTGGTCCAGGTCACTCGTCTGGGTCACTGCTCCAGGTCACTGGTTTGGGCTCACTGGTCCAGATCACTGCTCCAGGTCACTGGTCCAGGTCACTGGTTTGGGCTCACTGGTCCAGGTCACTGGTCCAGGTCACTAGTCTGGGTCACTGGTCCAGGTCACTGGTCCAGGTCACTGGTCCGGGTCACTAGTCTGGGTCACTAGTCTGGGTCACTAGTCTGGGTCACTAGTCTGGGTCACTGGTCCGGGTCACTGGTCCGGGTCACTAGTCTGGGTCACTAGTCTGGGTCACTAGTCTGGGTCACTGGTCCAGGTCACTGGTCCGGGTCACTAGTCTGGGTCACTAGTCTGGGTCACTAGTCTGGGTCACTGGTCCGGGTCACTGGTCCAGGTCACTCATCAGGCTCACTGGTCCAGGTCACTCGTCAGGGTCACTGGTCTGGGTCACCGCTCCAGGTCACTAGTCAGGGTCACTGGGACCAACCCATTGAGCCACTTGTTGGCGGCGTCCAGCGGCGCCGGCAGGCTGCTGCGTTGGCGCGTGTGGTGCCAGAGCGTGACGACGGGCGTGACGTTGGCGTGCAGCAGCTGGCGGGTGAAGCAGCGGTAGTAGCTGAGCAGCGTGGCGTTGGGCCGGGACACGTCGCCCGACGGCACCAGGGCCGACCAGTTCAGGTAGAAGTGGAAGTGGTTGACGCCCACCTGCTGGATCTCATCCACCTGGAGGAGCAAGAAAAGTGATTCATGCAAACCTTTTTTTTTTTTTTTTAAATGCAGAATGGCGTCAACTGGCTCCACCTGCTGCCGGATGGTGGCGTAGTCAGCGCAGTGCGTCGCTCGCCGTAGCGGCGGCGCCTTGAAGCCCTCGAGCTTCAGCAGCTCCCCGTTGTTGGAGATGTTCCACAGGTAGACGCTGGGGTCGGCGAACTGGCTGGGCGTGGTCTCCACCTACGAGACGAGCCAATGAGAACGCAGCGTGATGCAGAGTTTAATTAAAGTGGACTTTCACCATTCAAGGACCATTACTGTATACACACACACACACACACACACCTGTATGGAGTTGGCTGACACCCCCCAGGCGAAGTCACAGGGGAAGACCCCCTGCGCTGGTCTGTTCTCTGGAAGCTCAGGGAAACCGTTCCTCTGGATCACGTTTCTTTAGGAGAAAATTAAAAATAAAATAAGCGAATAACAAGAAACTTCAGGGTGTGTGAAGGTGAGTCAACGTCACAGGAGCCGGAAAAATGTTTGTGTCACATCATACTGGTTTAATACTGTTCTATATTCAGACAGATTAGTCTGTAAAGTACAATTTAGGTGTAGTTGCACAACTTGTTGGTCATTACACCTGTAATTAAAAATGCCACTATACAGATTTACTGTATGATCTAGTGTGTCTAACTTTCAGCAATGTCTAATTATTACTAAAATAATTCCCCTTTTCAGACTTATTAATGTGAAGATCAGCATCTTACTCTGGAGCTTTTAATGATTTACCTGTTTGAGGCAAATACAGGATGTAGGAAATGAATAAGCTGGTTTTGTTCATCTTGTCATGAACAAAACTTTATTGGCAGAAACACGATTAACATTATGTCATTTTTTCATGTCTATCATCTGTTATTCACATAATTATGGATCTTTATATTTAACCTCATAGACTAAGAATGGGATGTTATTTAAATTCTAATGTGAGTCAATGCAGGTGAGTGAAAACTTTATTAAATGTAGTGAACAATCACCTTATATATCTGTTACTGAAACACATGCACCTCACACATTATTATTATTTTATTGATTAGTCTATTATTTCTCATTATTGCTGCCGTTTGACTGAACTTTAACATTAAAACACCTAAAGATACAAACGCTGCACATTAGTTAATAGATGTCTGTTATCAGTCTGTCATATATAATAATCTGCATCATAAGTAATTATGTGGTAAGTATTTTTGTATATACTCCAGCAGTTGCATGTTTATTATCAGTTATTTATCCATGTTTTAACGGAATGTAATTTGTAAACTCGTCAGTCACCTTTAACCTCACGATGCAGTTATTCTTTCCATTATCTCAGAGGTTAAATGTCTGTTATGTGTTGAATCTGTGCACGTTACGTTGGTTGATTGTCTTGTTTTTATCTGCAGTAATGTGAGAAACTTAAATTCAACGACAGCGTGCGTGCAGCAACAAGCGCAGCGTTAAACGCTGAATCCGACAAACACCTGTAGAACGTGGCCGACGTCTTGGGCTCCCGCTTCATGTCGGGCGTGTTGAAGTCGACGTAGTACAGGCCTCGGCGGATCCCGTACTCGCGGTGCCACTCGAAGCCGTCGATCAGCGACCAGGCGGTGTAGCCGATCACGTTCACGCCGTCGATGACCACGGCTGCGTGGGGGGTCAGAGCGGACAGAGTCAGGCTCAGGTTCACCTCCAGGTTCAGGTCTACTGATCGTTAACTCACATTTTAAGGCCTCAGCGATGAACCTCTTGAGGTAGTACATGTGTTTGGGGTCTTCTGTCTTTGTGTTGCCCAGGACGTACCTGATCAGAGAGAAAATAATTTATAATCAGGAAGGACGGTTCCCGTGATCACACACACTTTTTTTTTTTTTTTTTTTAATAAATTCTTATGTTTTGATTTGTTTCAAGCATTTTTTTTATTATACTACTGTTCAATAGTTTGGGGTCACCCAGACAGAAAAAGATCAAACTTTTATTTATTATTAGTTGCAAAATGAAGAGAAAATATAATATGAGGTCACTCATCAGGGTCAGTGGTGGGGTCAACAGTCAGGGGCCACTAGTGGGGTCACTGGGCGGGGTCACTAGTGGGGGTCACCAGTCAGGGGTCACTAGTGGGGTCACCAGCCAGGGGTCACCAGTCAGGGGTCATTAGTGGGGTCACCAGTCAGGGGCCACTAGTGGGGTCACTGGGCGGGGTCACTAGTGGGGTCACTAGTGGGGTCACTGGGCGGGGTCACTAGTGGGGGTCACCAGTCAGGGGCCACTAGTGGGGTCACTGGGCGGGGTCACTAGTGGGGTCACTAGTGGGGGTCACCAGTCAGGGGTCACTAGTGGGGGTCACCAGTCAGGGGTCACCGGTCAGGGGTCACTAGTGGGGGTCACCAGTCAGGGGTCACTAGTGGGGGTCACCAGTCAGGGGTCACCAGTCAGGGGTCATTAGTGGGGTCACCAGTCAGGGGTCACCAGTCAGGGGTCATTAGTGGGGTCACCAGTCAGGGGCCACTAGTGGGGTCACTGGGCGGGGTCACTAGTGGGGGTCACCAGTCAGGGTTAACCAGTCAGGGGTCATTAGTGGGGTCACCAGTCAGGGGCCACTAGTCAGGGGTCACTAGTGGGGGTCACCAGTCAGGGGTCACCAGTCAGGGGTCATTAGTGGTGGTCACCAGTGGTCACCAGCCACTAGTGACCCCGCCCAGTGACCCCACTAGTGGCCCACCAGTCAGGGGTCATTAGTGGGGTCACCAGTCAGGGGCCACTAGTGGGGTCACTGGGCGGGGTCACTAGTGGGGTCACTAGTGGGGGTCACCAGTCAGGGGTCACTAGTGGGGGTCACCAGTCAGGGGCCACTAGTGGGGTCACTAGTGGGGGTCACCAGTCAGGGGTCACTAGTGGGGGTCACCAGTCAGGGGTCACCGGTCAGAGGTCACTAGTGGGGGTCACCAGTCAGGGGTCATTAGTGGGGTCACCAGTCAGGGGCCACTAGTCAGGGGTCACTAGTGGGGGTCACCAGTCAGGGGTCACCAGTCAGGGGTCATTAGTGGGGTCACCAGTCAGGGGCCACTAGTGGGGGTCACCAGTCAGGGTCCCTAGTGGGGTCACTAGTGGGGGTCACCAGTCAGGGGTCACCAGTCAGGGGTCACTAGTGGGGGTCACCAGTCAGGGGTCACCAGTCAGGGGTCATTAGTGGGGTCACCAGTCAGGGGCCACTAGTGGGGGTCACCAGTCAGGGTTACTAGTGGGGTCACTAGTGGGGGTCACCAGTCAGGGGTCACCAGTCAGGGGTCACCAGTCAGGGGTCACCAGTCAGGGTCACTAGTGGGGTCACTGGGCGGGGTCACTAGTGGAGGTCACCAGTCAGGGGTCACCAGTCAGGGTCACTAGTGGGGTCACTGGGCGGGGTCACTAGTGGAGGTCACCAGTCAGGGGTCACCAGTCAGGGGTCATTAGTGGGGTCACCAGTCAGGGTCACTAGTGAGGGTCACCAGTCAGGGGTCACTAGTGGGGGTCACCAGTCAGGGGTCACTAGTGGGGTCACCAGTCAGGGGTCACCAGTCAGGGTCACTAGTGGGGTCACCAGTCAGGGTCACTGGTCTGGGTCACTAGTGGGGTCACCAGTCAGGGGTCACCAGTCAGGGGCCACTAGTGGGGTCACTGGGCGGGGTCACTAGTGGGGTCACTGGGCGGGGTCACTAGTGGGGGTCACCAGTCAGGGGTCACTAGTGGGGGTCACCAGTCAGGGGTCACTAGTGGGGGTCACCAGTCAGGGGTCATTAGTGGGGTCACCAGTCAGGGGCCACTAGTCAGGGGTTACTAGTGGGGGTCACCAGTCAGGGGTCACCAGTCAGGGGTCATTAGTGGGGTCACTAGTGGGGGTCACCAGTCAGGGGTCACCGGTCAGGGGTCACTAGTGGGGGTCACAAGTCAGGGGTCATTAGTGGGGTCACCAGTCAGGGGCCACTAGTCAGGGGTCACTAGTGGGGGTCACCAGTCAGGGGTCATTAGTGGGGTCACTAGTGGGGGTCACCAGTCAGGGGTCACCAGTCAGGGGTCACCAGTCAGGGGTCACCAGTCAGGGTCACTATTGGGGTCACTGGGCCGGGTCACTAGTGGGGGTCACCAGTCAGGGGTCACTAGTCAGGGGTCACTAGTGGGGGTCACCAGTCAGGGGTCATTAGTGGGGTCACTAGTGGGGGTCACCGGTCAGGGGTCACCAGTCAGGGGTCACCAGTCAGGGTCACTAGTGGGGTCACTGGGCGGGGTCACTAGTGGGGGTCACCAGTCAGGGGTCACTGGTCTGGGTCACTAGTGGGGTCACCAGTCAGGGGTCACTAGTGGGGTCACCAGTCAGGGGTCACTGGTCTGGGTCACTAGTGGGGGTCACCAGTCAGGGTCACTGGTCGAGGTGTGCATGCTGTTTTGCGTTGAATAAACCATTTTTTTCTAACCGTACCAGCCGCTCTGCACCACGAAGATGGGCGGCCGGTCGTACTCGGCGTTGACCCAGTACAGCAGCATCCTCAGGTCCAGCTCCTCCTGCTGGCCGAACTTCAGGCTGTCGTTGATGAGCTGGAAGCTGAGGGCGGCGCCGTGCGACAGCGCGAAGAAGTCGGCCGTGCCGCGGACCTGCCGCCGCTCCTCCCGCGTGAAGGCGGGCAGCCGCGAGCCCAGCCGGGCCTTCATGCACGGCGGGTAGTCGCCGTCCGTGAACAGGGGCCGGGCGAACCAGCCCAGCACGTGGTCCAGGGAGCACTGGCACTCACGCAGGCTGTCGGGACGCCCCCGGCTGGGCTTGATCCAGTGGGAGGCCAACGCCATCGACACCTTCCCACGCTGGCGAGGACGGTAGCGGCGGTCGTAGAGATGCCAGACGGCGGCGTGGGCCTGGAGGGAAACACATAGGACTGCTCAGAGGAACACGTTCATATAATATTCAATATTAGTTATTGATTAGTTAATGAGTTAAGTTCAGACATAAAACCTCCTAGTGAAGAGTCTGGGGGAACCAACGTTCTTGTTACACCGGTGTAACAACACTGTTGGTCTTTATGGGTTAATACAAGTTAATGCAGCTCAAAGTCTTAGAAATTTGTTTTCAGCTTGTATCTCTGAAACCTGACATGCTATGGTGTTAAATATTATTATTAGTTTTATTTATGGAGAAAAAAGAAATTCTCAGAACTTTTTTTTTTTTCCTGGGTCTCAGGACTTAAACGTGAATGATTGACATGGATGGACAAGTCAACTTTATTAACACTTTAATTGTCTTGTCTCACCCTTTTAAATCAACCATCCAGTGCACAAAGATGAATAACTTGAAACTGCTGGAGTATAAAAAATAACTTTAATGTCAGAAACACATTTTCATGTCTATTATCTGTTATTCATATTTAACCTCACAGACTAAGAATGGGATGTTACCTAAATTCTAATGTGAGTTAATGAGGGTGAGTCAAACCTTTATTAAATATAGTGACATCCTCAATATACATCTGTTAGTTTAATTCCCTTAGAGTCTGTTATGAGTCATTATTTACTGCCGCTGTGTTTTTTTTTTCCATCTAACACCACATGCACCTTACACATTATTATCATTATTATTATTATTACTGTTATTTGTCAACCTTTAAATATCTAAAGACACATACGCTGCACATATTAGTTAATAGATGTCTGTTATCAGTCTATCATATATAACAATCTGCATCATAATTAAATATATAAGTATTATATAAACAACTCTTACATATGATGCAGATTATTATATATGACAGACTGATAACAGACATCTATTAACTAATATGAAGTGTGTGTATCTTTAGGTATTTTAAGGTTAAAGTTCAGTCAAACAGCAGCAATAATGAGAAATAACAGACTAATCAATAAAATAATAATAATGTGTGAGGTGCACGTGTTTCAGTAACAGATAAATAAGGTGATTGATCACTACATTTAATAAAGTTTTACAGAATTTAAATAACATCCCATTCTTAGTCTATGAGGTTAAATATAAAGATCCATAATGACGTGAATAACAGATGATAGACATGAAAAAAATGACTATAATGTTAATTGTGTTTCTGCCAATAAAGTTTTAAAAGGCCGATGACAAGATGAAGAAAACCAGCTCATTAATATCTCACATCCTGTATTTGCCTCAAACGGGTAAATCATTAAAGAGTCAGATGCTAAAAAGTCTGACAATAATTTTAGTAATAATTAGACATTGCTGAAAGTTGGATAATAATATTAACCCAGTGTTTGCAGCACACACAGGATTATACAGTAAATACACTTTTCATTTTAAAGACGCCACAGACAGGCAAATAAATGGAAAATGGAAATAAAATCAATAAATAAAAGGCGTCAATAAACATTAAATACTAATAACTAATGCAACAATAAATACAAGAATCATTACAGCACTCAAAGCAAAATGTTCTCATTTATTTTCTTGGTTTGGCATTTAAATCATCATTTTACCTTTTGTCTTTTCTCATATTATTGTCTTTTTATATTTTAATTTAATTGACAAGATAATTCTACTCATTTTTGGAGTAATTGTACAGGATATAAATATTAACCTGTTAAGGTTAAAAACTCAAAAAGAGGGAACAAATTATTAAATAATATAATAAAAACTGATATGGCTAAAACTGTGTCCTCAATATTTATTATATTTTTACTAGAGTTTTGAGGTAGTTAAACTTTATTTCATGTTTCTTTACTTTGGCACAATTGAACACGATCATCTTGTTATTCACAATAAATATTTAACATGTATATTGAAAAGAGCATTTTACCTTTAATTATCATTTTCATTAATCTAAAAAAAATACTCAAGAAAATATGATCAACAACTTTAATTTAATGGTTCAGTCATATTTGACCTTTTATGATAATAATATTATTCTAATATTAAATCACTTCATAAAACACTAAATGATGTGAAAACATCTGGATAAAAGAGGAACCGAACCCAGCGGTTCTGACCTTCAGCAGGTTGTGTCCGACCCGGAACGGCAGATCCGGGTCGTTCTTGACCCCCGGGGCCACCACCCCGGTCCCGTAGCCGTGGCGCGCCACCACGAACGGGTTGTCGATGGTGATCCAGAACTTCACGTCGTCCCCGAACGTCTGGAAGCAGAAGTCCGCGTAGTCCCTGAAGATCCCGACCAGCTCCGGGTTGCTCCAGCCGCGCAGGTTCTGCTGCAGCTGGTCCGGCAGGTCCCAGTGGTACAGGGTCACCACGGGCTGCACGCGGATCTCCTTCAGCCGCCGCAGCAGCGTGCGGTAGTAGTTGGTGCCCACGTCGTTGTAGCTGCCGCGGGTCCCGTTGGGGAAGATCCGGGACCAGGACAGGGAGAACCGGTAGTGGCTGACCCCCAGCTGCTTGATGGCCCGGATGTCCGCGTGCACGTTGTGGTAGCTGTCGCTGCCCACGTCGCCCGTGGCCATCCGGTTCCCGCCGCGCGTAAACGTGTCCCAGATGGAGCGGCCCTTCCCGTCCTTCTCGAACGCGCCCTCCACCTGGTACGCGGCGGTGCCCACGGCCCACATGAAGTCTGCGGGGAACGTGTCGTAGAGGAACGCCTTGTCCCCGGGGTACGGCAGCTTGTTGAAGCGGCCCCACGTCCTCAGGCCCGCGTTGGGCTTCGCGTCCGCGGCGAAGGCGAACAAGAAGAAAACGGCGGAAAGGGCGAGAAACGCGCTCATGGCGCCGGTCAGTGGCGGCCTGGGGCGTCCGCGCAGCCTGTCACCATGGTCAGGGCTGGGGGGGAGGGGGGGGGGGGGGGTCCAGCGTCCAGCGGCCAGCCAGCTGTGAACCCTCCACCTCCATCAATCATTAACAGACGCTCCTGACGCAGCAGGCGCGTAAAAGCCGCGCGTGAGCGACGCGCCTGTCCGCGGTAACAGAGGAATAAACGGGTTATTATGCAGAACAGGTGAGGGGCCCAGGTGTTACAAAAGGGTCCAAATGTGACCCCAGGTGACCGGAAATGATCTAAACATCATCAGCGGCTCCAAACCGCGTTTGAACGACAACGAATGATGAACTGAATCTGCGTTTGTCAGGTTCAAGTATGATGATGCCGGGACAGGTGTGTGTGTGTGTGTGTGTGTGTGTGTGTGTGTGTGTGTGTGTGTGGTATGCAAACACCCGTTGCCATGGTGACGTTGCGTCCTCGCCTTCCTGCTCTCAGCAGGTCGCTTAGAAACTCAGGCCTCTGGATGCTATGATGTACATATGGAAGTGTGTGTGTGTGTGTGCGTGCGTGTGTGTGTGTGTGTGTGGGCCTGTAAGTTTGACAATGAGCAAAGAGAACAGAGAATTTATCACATGGTGATTAATTGTTAACCTGCAGGATGATAAATATAAACCTGAGCCAATAAACTGATTTGTGGGTAAAATGTGAACTAATGCTCCTCTTTTCTTTTCTTATTTTGCTATTTCATTGCTGAGCTGTTGTTCAGGGTTTTTATCTTTTAACATCATTACTGGAAATGAGAATTGGTATAAAATTGTTTTTTAATTCACACATTTTTCACATTCCCCCATAAGGTGAATGTTTTCTGGCTTCTTTAGTCTTCTCTGATAATAAAGTGAATAAACATCTTTATTTCACTATTCACCGAAAAAACTGAATTTAAGATGTTTTTATCAGATTTATTGATTAGATCCTAACGTGTTTTTGAATCATACTTATGTTTTTTTTTTAAATAATTCTGCAATGTACTGGCCTTAATTAAAATAATGTTAATCAAAGTAATTAGGAAGTTTTAATTTACGTCGGTGTTCATCTTCTGTGTGAATATGTCTAAATATACACACACACCTACATATATATATACATGTATATATATATATATATGTATATATATATATGTATATAGGTATATATATATACTTATATACACACACACACACACATATATATACACACATAATTTTATACACATATATACATATACTTACACACACACACACACACACACACACACACACACACACACACACACACACACACACACACACACACACACACACACACACACACACACACACACACACACACACACACACACACACACACACACACACACACCTGATGCAGTGTGTGTATAAGATCATTAATAAAGGAACATGTTCAGTAATGATTAGATCATGTTTTGTAAACTGAACTTCTGGAACAACTTGACCCTGAGCTGAGTTTTAACGCTGCAGGTTGAGTTACTGATTAAATCGCAGCGTTTGTCGTGACTCGTGTTTAAAAAAAAAAAAAAAAAACGGGTCCATGACCCCGACGACGGCCCCGCGTGAGATCTGGTTATTTATACGTTTGAGCTGCTGCTCCAAAGTTTAACTTCACTCTGCTGCTGGAACCATTGACATCAGTGTGAGCGGCTTCTTGGATAAACTAGCTCATCAAGGAGCTTTAAAACATTATCGTCCAATCAAACGAGTCATTAACGCTGTCTGAGCGTAGACAGGCCTGCAGCATTGAGGTTAATGATAATACGCATAAGCAGAGTGGAGTAGGTGTCCACAGAGAACACAGGAAACGGGTTACAGCAAACTAAACGCCTCAGACTGAGGTTTTCATCCACATCAACCACGTTTGCTGCATTAAGGAAAGTTGGAAAAAGGATTTATTCTTCCTGTAGGTTGCGAAGCTCCAACTCATTCAGATTTCTCTTTGTTATTTGCTCCTCATTTGTTGTTCAGCTTTCACTATCTCTGTTTGTGTAGACCATGGAAAGGAACCAGCGTTAATATCTGTTTAATTCATCACAGACTTCCATCCAACCTAATGACGCTAACGAAGAAGAGTTTTCATCAACTACAGACGTTTCCCTGTAGAAAAAGTTGGAATCACAGCAACCAAACAGGAATCATTCATATCTCATCATTTATAATATATACACTATCATTTTATTTGTAGATATATCTTAAATCTTATTAAATAAGTGCCTGTTATATATATATATATCACTATTAGTACACTATTTGGTTTTTTATATTATTGATAATTTATCAATTATTTATTAAGATACAGAAAACAGCTAAAAAGTTAGTTAAATTACTTGATATACATGCATAATTAATTTTAGTATCCAAAAAAATATGTATAATTAGTTGCATTTTAATGTATTTAAGTAGAAATCTTCTGGAAAAAAAAAAAGTACATTCTACTTTAATTATCATTGCTTTTTTAATTTTAGTTCCCAGCAACTAAACAGGATTCATTTATATATCGCTGTAATTCTATTTGTAATGAAATTAATTAATATTTCAGTCATTGGTTTGACTTCCTGTAATAAAATATTAAAATTAATCTTATTGAATAAGTGCCTGTTGTCAAAATATATATATATATATATATATGTGTGTGTGTGTGTGTGTACACACCATTTGGTTTGGTTCACTATCTGAATTTTAGGTTTAATTGAGGTTAATTGATTGAATAATGTTAATAATAATAAAATAATTAGATTATTATTATTAATCTTAAATCTTAAGAATAAGAGTCATAAGTGCCTGTTGTCCACCTTATATATATATATTCACACACACACCATTTGGTTCATTGTGTGTAGGTTCAATGTTGATTAATTAATGTTAATAATTCTATAATAAAAGTCTTAAATCTCATTGAATAAGTGCCTGTTCACTTTGTGAGTTTAGGAAAATCCTAAAAGTCAGTTTTTTTGTTTTAAATGGTCCAATAGAGAATTTTCTTTCTTTTTTTATCTGTGAACAAAGGTATAAAAATACATATGACTAGAAGAGTTAACGCTTATAAAAGTGATGCGTAATGGACTCATTTTCATTTCTGAATCACAGACGTGATATTTTTTTGTTTTTTTCCTCCCCCCACCTGCAGCTTCGTATCAAACCACCTGAGAATGAAATGAAGAGAAGAGCGACCACGTGGGTTTTTATAGAGAATTATATTGGTACAACGGAGAGTCTGACTGGGTGGATGTGGAGCCGAGTTCAACCAGCAGAGACAAACACGACCACAGCTGCTCATGATTCACGTCTAAACCTAAAAATGAGACGCACATTACAACCTTTTCTACGTTTTGGACAGGTTTCTGACTGTTTTTCTTTCTTTAATACATGGTAAAAAAAAGTATTAATATACAGAGCTGTAAACCAAACTGTAAAAACGCATGTCCTTTTTTTTTTTTCTTCCCAAATGTAAAATGACAATTAACAGTCACTCACACACACACACACACTCACACAAACACACACACACACACACACAGACACAAAAAAAAAAGGTTAATCTCTCGTTTTTTCTTTTTAAGTGGACACAGATTGATAAGCGATATTGCTTTATGGGAGCACTTTAATGATGAGCGGGCAGCGGCTTGCAGCATCCCCCCAGTCAGCGTCAGAACACAACAACAGAACATGAAAACGCACATAAGAGACTATTTACAAAGAGTGAGCTTTTTTTTGTCGTTTTTTTTTCCTGTTAAAATTATGATCTCTACTTTTAACGCGGCGGACATCATAAACAACGCGACACAAATGCGGGCGACCCACGGCCGATGAACTGAACTGATGTAGTGTGCATCGCGTGGTGCGTGCATGTGTGTGTGTGTGTGTGAACTCGTGTAACAGTAGGAGCGTCGGCGTATGAAAAGTTTAAAAAGTTCAGTGTCCATTTTTTTTCCTCTTTCCTACTTCACTCCTCCACAACGTTAGAACAAAACGTGCCATTTTCTTCTGTCGTTCGTTTTCTTTTTTTTTAGCTCATCTTCTTCTCCCCGCTGCTTTCTTGCGACCCTAGAAAAGAGAAGAAAATAATAATTAAAGTGAGGTGAGGTCTGAGCTCAAATCGCAGCAATGCCTGGTATAAAACCCTCCGTACCTTCGGTGTTGGCTCGTCCTCCTGTTCCTCGGCTTCTTCTTCATCTTCGTCCTCGGACTCGTCTTTAGCAGCGGCCGCCTTCGATCTGCCGCCACGCCTGGACACCACAGAGGAAACGCAAGGAAGACTAAGGCCAAGTAAATCCAGACGTATGCTAAATCTCTTGTTTTGTACTTTATTCTTTGCTCTGCAGGAAAAAAAAAAACTGGACAACGGAGCTTTGAAATGTAATAAAAGCGCTGGAAAGCAACATGGGGAGGATCCGTGATGAGGAGCTTTACACCGGAACTAAAGAGCTGCTGCATGACAGAGCTGTGATAGGTCAAGTCTATGGGGTTTTCACTTTTAATGATAATGATGTTTAGAATGTTTTTAAAAAATAAATAAAATAAAATCTGCGTCGTGCCATGTGCAGCTATATCTTAAAGGTTGATCCAACAGAGACGCACTCTTTGCTTTATAAAAAGATCTAAATTGGAATGGATCAAAAAATATAGCTTAATAATTACAGGTTTTGTAATTAATGAACTGCAATTAGTTGCATGTTCTAGTTTATCAGACCAGAACCAGAACCAGAGTTCCTGTGCTCGCTGTAGACATTTTTTTTTTAATTTTATATGTGATAATTTCATTTTCATCTGTGAAATAAAAACTCTTTTCTGCACAATTTGCAGGATAAATGACAATGTTTCCAACACTTCTATCAGGTGTTTTTGTTGTTGTTTTTAACAGAACCTGTTCCATCCAGCAGAGCTTGCATTGATGTAGTCAGAGCTGTTTGCATCAGTAATATAATAATATAATCATCCTGAACCACATGTTTCTTTGCATGCAAACTGCACTAAAATGCATCAATATTTTTTCTTTGCAATTACATTAATTGATGCATTAATGTCGCACCCCCATTTTAATTTATATTTTGAATAAACCCTTTCTAAATGTTAAACAGGTTATAAATTCTCTTTAATCCATGGCTGAGTTCAGGTCTTACGCTGGTTTCTTAGCGGGTGGCTGAGCTGATTTGGGTGGACGTCCTCTCCTCTTCTGCGGTGTGGACTCTGCTGACTCTGAGCTGCTGAGCAGAAAAGAAAAAAAAAGTCAAAAAAGCAGACGTCTGAACAGCGTGAGCGATTCTCACTTCCTGTCAAAGCGTCTTCTTACCCTTGGGACCTCCGCGCCGTGCGGGCTTGTCTTCCTCCTTTGGTCTTCACCTCCATGTTCTCGCTGCTCATCTCGTCCTCGTCGACCTCTTCCTCCTCCGCCGCCTCGTCCTCCTCCTCCTCCTCGTCGTCCTCGTCGTCCTCCGGTGGTGGCGCCGCCGCCTTCTTCCGCCCCCTCTTCCCCTTGGCGGGCGTGTCCTGGCCGGCGGCGGCGGACTTGGGGGGCCGCCCCCTGCGGCCCTTCTTGGGCGGGCTGTTCTGCTCGTCCTCGGGCCGGTTGTCCTCGTCCCACTGGTCGTCGGCCTCGGCCGACGCGCTTGTGTTGCTCGCCGCCTTCTTGCGGCCGCGCTTGGGTTTGACGTCCTGGTCGTCGGCGGAGGTCACGCCGCGTTTGCGGCCGCGTGGTTTTTCGATATCCTGTCAAAAAAAATAAATAAAAGGGTGATGTATCTTGTTTTCCATAACCACTTTGATTTCTGTTCACTTCAAAGAGCAACAAAACTTCAAAGTAATAAATGATACATTTAAATTTCTAATTGTGACACATTTGAAATGGTTGTGACATAAGAGA
Organism: Eupleurogrammus muticus; assembly: GCA_036785175.1. Lineage (NCBI taxonomy): Eukaryota > Metazoa > Chordata > Actinopteri > Scombriformes > Trichiuridae > Eupleurogrammus > Eupleurogrammus muticus. The sequence goes on from JAYKQN010000047.1 coordinate 314,293, forward strand.
GTTTTTTTTGTCTGTTTGTCGTAGAAATAAAGAAATAAGTACTAAACTATTAAATAAGTACACAAAAAAGGTGCTGTGGGAAGCATTGAAGCCGTTATTAATGGCAGCTGACACAATATATGTGTGTGTGTGTGTGTGTGTGTGTGTGTGTGTGTGTGTGTGTGTGTGTGTGTGCGCTTGCTAATCCCTTCTCGACTTAAATCCAGCCAGTGTTTGCACAGGAGAATCAAAACACGGGCGACACCAGGTTTTATGACTCCAACACTCGACTGGATCACAGCAACAGGCTCTAACTGTTTGTTCTTCGTGTGTTTTACCTGCACAATAAAAACTCTAGAACAGTTTCCCCATGTTCCTAAAATGGCACTTTAAGTTTCAATTGATTTTATTGAAAATGTTTTGTTTTCTCTAAATCAATAATTAGGATTTGTGATATAGCGCCCTTATAATAACCAGTCTCCTATTACAGCATGAATGATGTTTTTTTAATACCTTGTCTGTGCTGTCTGCTCTCTTTAGGCTGATGTCCTCGTTTTCACTGTGGTCCATTTCCGAGCTGTCGAGCCTGAAACGCGGCGATTCGTGATTAGTATTTTATAAAAACACACGAGTCGCAGGTCAACGAGCTGATCCGGGTTCAGAGATCGGATTGTTCTACCTGGACTTGCTGCGCTGAGGGGAGCCGGGGTTGGAGGAGGAGTCGTCGTTGCTGGCCGTCTCCATGCGAGAAGCTTTGCTCTGCAGCTGCTTCCCTGCAGACGCCAGCGGCTTGTTCACTGCACCCAGGACGTTGGCCGATTTGGGCTTTAGGGAAAAAACAAAGGGAACAATACAAGATTTAAGACTGAAGTGTGCTTTTTTTGATGAAGTACAGCAAAACATAGAGTTTTGATTCCACTCACCTTTCCTGGGGCGAAGAACGCCTTCATCTCTGGCGGAAGATAATTTTTCGTGTTGCTGAAATTCTAAAAATGGAGAGGACAATAAGAACCTTGTGTCAGAAAGCTTGTTTGTGCTCAAGCAAAAAGAAGGAAAAAAAAGACTAAAACACAACAGAAGGATTAGGATGGAAAAGATTTTACGTCCTGCCAAACAATCAGATTAGTGAAAACGCTGATTCACAAACAGAGTAAGACCAGCTCTGATTCAGCACATTTATTATTATGGAAGCTGCAATAGATCCCACACACACACACACACACACACACACACACACACACACACACACACACACACACACACACACACACACACACACACACACACACACACACACACACACACACACACACACACACACACACACACACACACACACACACACACACACACACACACACACACACACACACACACACACACACACACACACACACACACACACACACACACACACACACACACACACACACACACACACACACACACACACACACACAGTGAATCAGTTTCTATTTTTTCTATTTAATGTCATACTAAACTCTTTTCCTCTTTTTCCCCCGTTAAAGGATTTTTAGGGAGTTTTTCCTTCAACTATGTGAATTCTAAAGAGATGATGAGGTGTTGCTGTTGTGTAAAGTCTAAAACCTATTGAGGTGAATCTGTGATTTTTATAATATAATATAATAATATATATTCATGTTTAGCTTAGTGAACCGTCTCCACTCTCTGTGAAAAGTGTGTGAAGCAGCAGTAAAATAGAACCAGACAAATCAGAACTTATGCGTTTCTGTTAATTAGGGTTTGTGTTAACGCCTTATTACGGCGTCACCCTCTTTTCGCACCTTGTCTGGTTTGGTGAAGGAGCTTGAAGGCAGCACGGGGTCTTTGGGGGACTCCAGGCCGTAGGTGGTGCTCTTCGACATGATGATGTGCATGGCCACGTCACACACTGTGTACAGTTTCTGTGCAGAAAAAAACCCACAAAAGGTTGATGGATTTGTACTTTTACACGTGCATGCAGTTTCTAATCCACCAGACACGGAGCGGCGGTTTCACCTCGTTGGTTTTGGGGTCGCTGGGGGCCTGGGCGTCTTTCGTCTGCTTGATGTTCTCCACCATCCTCCTGATGAACGCGTGGCTGTTGTTCTCGTTCTTGGCCATGATGATCTCCAGGACAAACCACAGAGCCCTGAGCGAACGAGGAGGAGGAGGAGGGACGGTTCACAATCGGCCTAAACTTTGCCACGTTTCCCCCCTAAAATCTGCTAAAAGCTAAAACAGTAATGGCTGCAACAATTCTCTCCGAGGAGGACATTATTCAGCGATTAGTGTTTTTATAGCCAACAAAGCTGCATGCCCCCAAAACAATATAACCCAGGTTGTAAAATCCCCACACCGGATTAACAGATGGCATTTTATTTTTATTTTTTTCTTTTATCACCAGTGTTCCCCTTTGACTACTTACTCTTTAATTTCTTTGAGCTGCTCGATGTCCTGCACTTTGACGTAGTCGGGGTCGTGTGCCAGCAGATGGATGGTGTAGGGCACCACGTACTCCGGCAGCATGAATAACAGCTTATCTGTGGGTAGGAACACAGGAGACGCGTCAATGCTGCAATTAAAAGAAACTTTAAGGGAAAAAAAGAACTGTTTGTACTATAGTTTTTTTTTGCATGCATGCAAGGACACAGCTGTGCAAATCACTGTCAGACTTCAGTCCTGCACATTATAATCCACAGGGGGCAGTAACGCACTAAAAAAAACCAAAAAAACAGCAGCATGCAAACAAAGGCAACGAATAAGAAAACACAATTGTGTGTGTGTGTGTGTGTGTGGTTGTGGCTTTAAATGGAGAAGTTATAGTAAAACAAAGCACTCGCTCTATAGAATCATGGTTAATTAGTGGCTCTAAAAATATTTAATTTTTGCTCTATCTTCTCAAAATTATGTTAAGATGATAATTACGTCCAATAATGCGAAGCCTGCAGCTGACAGAACTTGGAACTTTTTGACTATTGAGGTTAAAACGACAAGTGAAACAATAAGTTTAAATAAAATAAAGTTTGATATTATATTCTTTATTGTAGTTGTATGCCAGGGAAGGGTCTGAACATTGGGGTTGTAGAAGAAAAATAAACTTGTCATATATAAATATTTACAGCCCTCCTTACATTTTCTATTTATACCAGTGGTTCTCAAATAGTGGGACACGTTAGACCTCAGGGAACATGCTTTTTTATTTAGATTTTTTTTACTGTCCTCGAATATAGTGCAATTGCACCTCCACTCCATTAGGGGGCAGCAGAGTGTTCACAGGGAGCATACAGCACAGAGTATGAGTATGAAGTGTAGACACCAAGTGACACCATGAAAACATATTTAACAGGGATGAGAAGACAGGCGGAGAGAGACGGAGATAAAGAGACAAACGAAAGTCTCCCAAAGCTAAGACGAGGAAATATGACGAAGCGTCTGTAGCGCTTGGTTCACTGTGAAAGACCGGTGTGTTACTGAGTCTGAAATGTTGGAGACAAAGAAGTTAAAGACATTACACCACAATCACTGATAAGACCATTTATGTAGTTTTATTTTTCAGAATCGTATGGTTTGACATGGTCAGTCAGAAATGTTTAATTAAGGATTTAATTTTATTTTTTAATTTCAGATGCACTTTAAATCTTTTCTGTTAGTTAATAAAGCTATTCTTTGTTGTAAGTTGGTCCATATTTCTTTCTGTTTTATTCTCTTATACGTTAATAAGGACACAGTGATATTCAGAGGTACTTATAACAGTTTTATAGACGAATTATAGTATTTATGGTCGCGCGAGATGTTTTTTTTTCTTCCATAGGGGGGGTGCGACAGAAAATAATTGAGAAGCACTGGTTTATACCAATACCATCGTTTGTTTGTTTTTTCCCAATTAATTTTTTTATTAGAGTTATGAACACGGTAAATATGCCAGATTCGAGTCCCGTCGTCCTACCGCTGATGGCGAGGTGCTGTTTGAGGTACTCCCGGCGTATGTTGACGTTCTTCACCAGGCACTGGCGTGCGTGGGCCCGCCGCTCCTTCACGGGGTCCTTGGCGCACAGGGCGAACACCGCCATGTATTCCAGCGGCAGGCGCAGGCGGCACAGGCCCCGGTGGAGCTTCTGGGAAAAACACTGCCGCACCTGGTAGCACTCGTCCTGAACGAAACACAGAAACGACGAATAAATACAGAGGATGCATGGGATTTACAGGAAAAGGAATAAAAGGGGCGTTTCTTACGTTTATGACGAGGGCGCACAGCTGATACTGCTCCAGTGTGATGATTTCGTGATAACAGGACTCCTGCGCCAGCTTCAGCAGGGCACACGCCGCCGCCAGCCGCAGCCTCGACATGTCTGGTTTCCTAAAAAGGGGGGGGGAGACAAGATTAGAGGATTAATGCCTAACATAATCTACAGGGGGCGGTAATGCACTAAAAAAAAACACAGCAACATGTAAACTAAGGCAGCAAATAAGAAGACCAAACACTAGGAAAAATGCAAACAATTGTGGGTGTGGTTCTGGTTTTAAACAGCTCTAAAAATATTCAATTATGGTTATATCTTGTAAAAAATTATGTTTAAATGATAATTACGTCCAATAATGCAAAGCCTATATTCTTTATTGTAGTCTTAACATTGGGGTTGTAGAAGAAAAATAAACTTCCTCATATTTTGTATTTATACAAGTTAATCCTCCACGATTATACGATTAATGCCTAACATACAGGGCCCGCAATACCCATTAAAATACATCACTACAAATTAAACGACTATAGAGTGAAGACAAAGCTTCCCCGAGAGGCTGAAACACACTTAATGTAAACGTTTGTTTGGTTGCGTACCCCATCCTGCCCTGCTCCGTTAAATCTCCGTCACTGTGCAGGATCGCCGTCAGCATCCTCAGGGTGGAGTTGCCCGATTTGCTCTGGTTGTTCTTCACGCCGAGGAGCCACCTCACCATCAGCTTTATGCCCTGGATCTGGGGCAGGGGGGTAGAAGGGTGGAAAAGTCAGAGGCAACAAAATCACCAGTTAGACTCTTTTAAACTGAGGAGAAACAGCCTCCCCTTCCTAGTCTATGGGGTTTTAATAGGACGTATGTCACACTATTTCCACTGGAAGTATGAGTCTATATTATACTTTGAGTCCTACAAGTCTCGTTGTCGTGGTAACCACCAAACCCAGACCCAAACCAATCAGATCAGCAGATGGAGAAACGCGATTCCTCATCCAGAGAACCTCAGCCTCCACAGCTCTGAGTCCAGTGGTGGTGTGGTGATGTGGGATGCAGCTGATCGCCATGGAAACGCATCCCATGAAGCTCTGTTCTGGAGCTGATCTGAAGGCCACGTGAAGTCTGGAGGTCTCTCTGACCGCCGATCCATCAGTTTACCAAACACTTTAACTTTAATGATAATACACCTAACAGCTGTGGAATATTTGGGAAGTGATGGGAACGCCTGATTCTGATTGGATGAGTGAGTGAATACTTGTATATCTGGACACGAGTGGGTGTTAAGGCGTTACCTTTTCACATCATGTGCTGTTATATCTCAGCTGGAGAGAGTTCTAATAATTGCATAATCACTATTTCTAGATTTCAACCCTTGTACTCAAACACAGCTGGAGCCACATGGTCTGTTATTCATGTACGAAACTCCTACATAACAAAATAATGATGAGGTCTATTCTTCATACACCTTTAATGCAATCTACACAACAACTGGTTCCC
>JAYKQN010000047.1:325000-422500 GCA_036785175.1 Eupleurogrammus muticus
TTCCCAAAAATAGGCACAGCTGGGTTAACTAAACACACACATGTTTTCATATCATAAAAAGGAGGATGGTCGGAGGGAGAGTTGAGCAATCCTTCAGAGGAAACTGAACCTTTCAGGGAAAAAACCTTAAAAATAAAGAAGAGTTATTGTGGAGAAACAGGGAATCAAGACGTCAGTGACCTGCGGACATCTCTGGCTGCTCGAAGCCTTAAATTTAACACGAACGGATGAAATAAGTCAGAAAAGCAGCTTGAACTAATGCTACTTAAAGAAAAAAATGAACGGGATTATTGGTCATTTTTTTATAAACCTTTTTCTAATCTATCTATACACACACACACATATACATATATATACATAAAGAACTTTTCCCCATGTTAATACAATAGATTTTTTGCATTGCAAACGCTACACTAGATAATTATAGTACATGACTTAGTATTATTTTTTTCATACACACACACACACACACACATATATATATATACATACATATATATACACATACATATACACATACATATATACACACACACACACACACACACACACACACACACACACACACACACACACACACACACACACACACACACACACACACACACACACACACACACACACACACACACACACACACACACACACACTTCTATAAAAAGTCAGAGGATCTAAGCTTGACTAATATTAAAACATTAGTGAACAGTACTGTCACTTGAAAATGAAAACGTCCCCCTGCTTACTCTTTTGTCCAAAGTCCTCTCCTTAACGAAGTTGAGCAACGCGTCGTTGACGAGGGACAAGTCTTTCTTGGCAGCGGTTACTATGGAGACGATGACATCGTGGCGGATGGCCTCCTCCGGGTCATGTGACCTGACCCTCAGAAATTCTTAAGAAACGAAAGAAAAACAGTGAGTGAGACTTCTAAGATCAAAATTTCGAAAAGGAAGGAAGTTACACAATTTAAAAACAGTTAATTAATTAACGAGAAAATTTAAAAAACAAGAACAGTGAGAATTAATCAAAAAGAGAGTTGCAGCAGACCTGCGGTAATTCTGGCACATTCAGTCATTGATTGATTTACTCAGTGTTTATATAAGATTACACAATAATCTCCTGGTGTTACGCTGATGTAAATGAGTGTATCATCTACATAATTATGGTCATTTATTATGATTTCTTCCATAATCGTAGCTAGTGGGAGCATATAAATAGTGGAATAGTAGACACCCTAGAATTAAACCTTGGGGGACACCACAGGTTATTATGTCTTTATATTCAGATGCATAGTTATCTATGTAGGCAAGCTAGTCTCTGTCCAAACTACTCAATACTTCAAGTTTTTCTCATTTATTCTAAATCTCCAATAAAAAGGGAAAACTAGAAGCTCCTAATAATAATTATATCATTTAGAATAATGTTACAGGTTCTTACAGGAGGCTCCAGGTTAAGGGTTGTTGAGTTTTCCCTCGTTAGCTTGCCATTAAATCTATATAATACCCATTAACTCTGACAACAGTGGTTTAACACAACATCAGAACTTCTCGACTGACTCACCTGTGAGATCTTTGGCCAAGTCCGGGTGGTTCATGAGACAGTGACTAGCGAACTTCACACACTCAAGTCTGATAGGCACATGGATGTCGTTAAACCTTTGGGAAGAAAAGTTTATGCAATTTAAGCAACTATAAGGTAACACACACCCATGAAGGATTAAACATACAAGCAATAGACTTCCATTTATTGCAATATTATCAAATTCTCCGTTTTTTTTAAGCTTTTGCACAGTTGTCGTGCTGCAAGTCTGAGCTTAATCCATGCATCCTGCTGCATGGTAATATAAAAATTTATGGAGAATCACATTTTTTTATATTCCTTATAAAAATGCATGAAATTATTTTCAATAATATTATAGAATGCAATGTTTGGGTTGGAAGACGCAATGCAACATTGCATTTTGGAAATCAGCCTAAGCCTGGCAAGCACACACTGCATGTTTCAGGTCACAAAATTGAACACTTTCTGATTAAAAAATAAACATTATGCAAAACATGGCAGGAAAAAAATTGTGTTTTATACAAAATAAGAGAAGGGTTTAACTTAATTAATGTCAAAAATCAAACAAATTCACTCATATTAATCCAAGAATAACCAACATGAAACATGCACAGTTTGTGCTTAGGGGTATTTTAGGATTGTTTTCACAGTGAAACCGACCTGCCCAGGTAGCACTGCCACAGCGGTTTGTTCTGTGCAGCCAGCTCCGAGTCCTTCGCTCCGAACATCTTCGCCAGCAGCTTCACCACCTGCAGCCTCTCGTCATTATCATTACTCTGCACAGGCAGATGGAAGCAGGAAAAAAGAAGAGGAGACACAGGGAGAGAAATGGGGCATAGAAATCAAATGTGTTGAATAGAGGGGGGGAAAGTCATTCCCATTAACAACATCACCGTTTTCATAAGACATGAAGGCAGCAGTTTCTCTGGTATTGATCTTATTTCAGAATGAGCCGCAAAGACAAGGAAACTACGTGTAGAACCAGGGAAGGAGCGAGGATGAAAGGAAGGAAAAAGGAAGTAATAGGCAAAAGGAGACGAAGATGAAAAGAGCGAGAGTGTGTGTGTGTGTGTGTGTGTGTGTGTGTGTGTGTAGTCTGTGGGGGAGAGATTTTATCGCGGCGATTATTTTGGAAGGAGACGGCAGTGATCTACACTCCCTCTGAACAGTTAATGAGCATTATCCATCAGCGGGGTGCCTTTATGACACGTTGCAGAGGCAACATTATGCTGACTGCTTTATCTTTTCACCATGAATCAACAAACCTGCAGAGGAGCTAAGAGTGTGCCGTTCTGTGGGTAATGGGTCAGAGAATACGTTTGTTTTTTTTAGTCTGGTGTGATGATAAAAATCACAACACTAATGTTTGCTGCAGCCTCTACCTTCACAATTGAAATTAAGCTTAATAATAGTAAAAAAAATAATGCAATGCATCAAATAAAAGAACCATAATAACATGATGTGACAAATGTGAGATGCTAAAATTTAACTTGGGCACATTTCCACACAAAAAACAAGAATAAACGACGATAAAAATGTTATGTTGCGGCCACAAAAACACTCATTAAAACGTACTAAAGTCACACATTAAGACATTCACGGAGCAGTTAAAGGATCCGATGCTGAATTGAAGGATCTTTTTTTTTTTTTTTACCTTGAGCTTGAACTCGAGCTGCGGCAGCACGGACAGCAGCAGGTGGCAGTCTATGTTGTAAAGCTCCAAGATGAGGTCGAAAACGTGCTCCGACAGGTCGCTGACGGAGGTCTTCCCCAGCATCAGAACCTGGTTGAAGAACTGAGAGGAGACGACAGAAGTGTGTGTGTGTGTGTGTGTGTGTGTGTGTGGGGGGGGGGGCTTCACTTTACTGATGTTTTCCTGTGACACATTAAATCATTTGACTTTTGGCATTAAAACAGACAGGACGACGTATCTCGTTGCAGTCAAATATCAACTTTACAACACTGCTGTCACCCCAGGACAAAAATTTGGATGCATCAAATGTGACCCACAGCTATTTTTTTTTTTAATGTACAACATATCATTGCGCTCCAGACGTGCACCTCTCACGGTGCCAGGGCATTTCTGGCGTGGCTGGTTTGAATACCTTGGCAGTGTTAGTGTCATGCTCTTCCCATTAGGACACATGAGGAAAAAAAAAAAAAAAGACTTTGACCCTGCAGCACGCACAGATATAGCAGTGACTGCTAAAAGCTCTTAATTAAATATCACTTCTGAATTATATGATTTGTTATTGCATAACTGCAAACCAAATCAGGTGGAAAAATAAGAAGACAGTAGTTGGGCACCTAATATATTACAATAATATTGCGTGAAAACTCAATCTTACATTGGTGATGTAGGGTTCAATGGCCTGAGCAGTCCTCTTCAGCAGAGCTTTGGCCAGGTCATACGCTTGTTTATTCAGATTCTGGAGAGACCGGGAAACAATTAATGAATAAAACAGCAAGTAAAAACAACAAAAACTAAACTTCCGATAAGGAAGTTAACTCTTCCCCCCCTCCCCTACCACCACCATAAATAAGAATCCAGAATCCAGTCAGAAGGCACAGAAATCCACAGATATTTGTGCACAAAACTCTTCAAAACTGCGTTACCTCCTCTCACCTGCAGGGGGCTCATTGAATTACAGGAGATAGAAAACACTGACCCCAGTCTACGGTCAGGATCAACTCACTTCACTTTATTCTGGCTGCAGTGGCTCCAACATTCATGATATAATTATGTGTGCATGCATGTGTGTGTTTAGATTCATCAAAAAGTAAATGGCTGAGTATTTGTGGTTGGTCACGTACCTTGTGCGCCGGCACCAGGTTGACCAGCACGGTGTCCAGCAGCTCCTGCGACACGGTGTCCCCCTCACAGATGATGGAGCTCATCAGGTCCACCATGTGCATGTGCACCTTCTGGTTGTGGCCGTTGCTTAGGAGACAAGGCGATGGAGGTCACATGTCAAGAATGTGCATGCTAGCATAAGTTACTTATGGTATATAATAATAATAATAATAATAATAATACAAGCTTGGTTCCTGTTGAGCCACTTTGTGTGGTTTCATGCTCACTGCCTTAGAGCAGAAATCAGTATTCCATCAGTGCACCATTGACTTTGCTGACGCTGTTTTTTTTTTTTACTCTACAGTTAATGTAAAAATGTCTTTTTGTCGAGTCAAGTTCATTTTATTTGTATAGCTTTAAAATTATTTGCCCAGAGGGACAGTAATAAAAACTTCTCCTGTTCATAGACATTAGTTTCAAATAAGGGGGCAAAAAAAACTCCATAAACATTCTGAACATTGTTTATTCAAGTCACGAAAAAGCTGAAGTGACAACAAGCGCAGATGAAAAGATTTTTTGGAGATGATAACTAAACAATGACTATTGTGCTTATATTTCACACCACGCGCTGCAGGTGATGCAGTAATGAGCTCAGCCCCGCGGCATCAGGGTAATCGCCACAGGTCTACTTCAAAACCAGACCGCAGGGCTGCGGATGCTCCGATCACAAATTACGGTGAACTGCATTACAGCGGGAGGCGAAGCTTATTAACCAGATTTGTATCTGGGCGACTGTCATTCTCGGCGCTGCTCGGGCATCAGCAAGTCTCATTACTCTGTATTCACTGGAGGTGTCACTTATCCACACACACACACAAACACACACAGCAGAGCTGCATTCCGCATTACATCTTCTAGCTCACTATGATATTTCAACTGGAAAAAAAGCAAAGCTCCCGCGATCCTTCTTTTATATTTATATATATAAAAAAAAGCATTATGCTGGCACCACCTTGACATGCAGCACAATTTATTTCCAGTGGCAAAGAGCCAAATTCTGTACTGCAGAATTCATCCCTCAAGGTTGTGTTCAGCAGAGTGAAATAGAGAACAGCGTTCGGTGGGAGATAGAAGACGAGGGGGGGGGGGGGGGGGGGGGTGGAGGGGTGGAGGGGGGCGACTGCAACTGTGCCGTTCCGTGATGTAGCAGCAGAGACATATTGAGGTGTTAGAGATGGCTCAGAGGGATCAGCGCCGTCATTTGGACAAATACGAAAAAAAAAAAAAAAACTCACAAGGACAAACAACGTCAATGGACTCACTTGATGACCTGGAAGAGCGTTCTGTAGAGCTGGGTGAAAATCTCGTTGCTGTCTTCCAGCTCGAAGCAAATGTTGTACGACTTCACCCACGCGATGTTCTGAACAGACAGAGAGAGAGAGCGGGTTAGTTTACGAATAGAGACGCAGAAAAAAAGATGCGTTTGCATATACACAGACGTTCAATGCGTTTATTACACGAAAACCCAATTCAAACTCAGTTTCCTTGCCGTCACATATAATGCAAATAGGCGGCAGAATTCAATACCAAATAACATTAAATGATGATGTAAAAATTTATCAATAGATTGACTGCGAGGAGCAGAGGGGGGAGAGCGCTGCGGCTCCTCCTGTAAATATCCTGTTATGTCTGAATGAAGCTATAAAGACCATTAAAGAAGCACTTAAGCCATCACTTTAACAGATGGAGCCAGTAATGTTACGCGGTCCACGTCTGAAAGTGGCTTTTTTAATATATTCTATGTTCATTGCTGCTGCAGCTATAATCTGTGTTTGCTGTTGTTTCATGTGAAGTGAAAGGCAGATTTACATCTCACGGTTGCCTCTGACGCCGTTTAACATCGGCTTTTTAATCACCGTCTTAAATCAGTAGAAAATTAACTCGCAGACAAAATATACTTTCAATTTGACTCGACTCGCTTTCAGAGTAAATTGCTTCCCGGGTGCATATGATGATGGATTTAAAGCACTTAAAAAGAGCAAAAAAAACAATATTGCCTGATGTCTGCAGACAAAACGATTCCCATAAGCTTGACTTGCACGAGAGAATGCATGTGGTTCTGTCACTGCTGTTTCCTACTAGTATCTCACATCATTTAATGCAGTTGCATAAGATCTTGTTTACACACACATGCATCTATCTGCCAATTTATTCTAAGCAGCGGAAGTGAAATTGAGAACAAATCAAACTTGCAAAATGCACATAATAAGATATTGAAAGTGCTGCACAGGTTAAGCACATTTGCTGAGATATTTTAATCATAGCTAAGATTTTATTTGATTTATAGTACTTTAGTTTTTCATAGTTAGATTGGATTATACGGAAGAACACCACACACCTCGAGCAGGTAGAAATATCTGTTGAACTGGGCACTTTTGGTGTCCTCGAGTCCTTTCAGCTGTCTGGTGATGAACATGAAAATGTCCTGGGGATGAGAAAGGTGCAACAGATGGTGAATGTGCACAAAAAAAAAAAAAAACACTGCAGTCATTAGGAAAACTCTGCTCAGGGCAGCATAACAAAGCTAATAAATAAAGCAAACAACCACCACACAACAAAAAGGTACAGTAAAGAAGACGTATTGCAGACTTGTGTTTAATGTCTTAACTCGGGCTGTAATGATAATCGAATTACTGCAGCACCACGGCCACGTGACGCCTACATGGAGCTCATTAACCAGAGTTACAGTAGTTAACGCACCAGCGGGTTCACAGAACCACACTTTCACTCAGTGTTAAGTTGAATCCTCCGTAAGTGGCAGCAACAGGGCTGAGCAACGCAAACATTCATAGTAATACCGACGGGAGACGACTGAGTTTATGTCATCTACCGAAGCTGAGTCCACACGTACCTCAGTGCTTCTCGCGGGACTATAAATAGAATCATTTGTCTATGAAATTGTTATAAGTACCTCTGCATAACACTGTCTCCTTAACATATAAGAGAATAAATACTACAACTAACAACAAAGAATAGCTTTATTAACTAACAGAAAAGATTTAAAGTGCATCTGAAATTAAAAAATAAAATTAAATCCTTAATTAAACATTTTGACCGACCATGTCAAACCATATGATACTGAAAAATAAAACTACATAAATGGTCTTATCAGTGATTGTGGTGTAATGTCTTTAATTTCTCTGTCTCCAACATTTCAGACTCAGTAACACACCGGTCTTTCACAGTGAACCAAGCGCTACAGACGCTTCGTCATATTTCCTCGTCTTAGCTTTGGGAGACTTTCGTTTGTCTCTTTATCTCCGTCTCTCTCTGTCTTCTCATCCCTGTTAAATATGTTTTCATGGTGTCACTTGGTGTCTACACTTCATACTCATACTCTGTGCTGTATGCTCCCTGTGAACACTCTGCTGCCCCCTAATGTAGTGGAGGTGTAACTGCACTTTATTCTAGGACCGTAAAAAAAAATCCTGAGGTTGAACACGCCCCCTGAGAACCACCACCATACCTTGAGTTTATCCGGGGAGGTGTAGGGAGCCTCCGGGGCGTAAATCCTGAATATGTCCGCCAGACAGCAGGCCACCAGCAGACGCACGTCCTTGTCCGGGTGTTTGAGGAAGAAGTCCGAGGCCAGGTGGAGGGCCAGGTTCAGGTACAGCTCCTTCTCCTCCTCGGAGTCCTGGTCCATGTCCATGAAGGTCTTCACCACCATCTGAAAGGGGAATATGCCAGAGGTTCATGGATGTGTCAAAGTCTAATAAAAACATTACAGCATTATTACCTATATATATAAATTACAAAAAAACATGACTTTTCCAGAGTAGACATGCTCCTGAGGCAGAAGGAAAAGAACCGGACTGACCTTGAGCCTGCGGACCATCTCTTCTTTGGAGATTTTGTCAGAGATTTCCTTGACCCCCGGGGGGTAGGTCACCTTCCCGTCCGCGGCTCGAGCTTTAGAGTGAGCCATCCTCTTTAGCTCTTCACTGCCTGAAGGAGAGAGAATAAAACAGAAACGGAACTGAGGAAAATAAGACGAATCACTATAACTCAACAACTCAAAAACTGTTTTAAACCCAAGGCAAATCCTTAATACTACAAACACTGCAATGGAGCACAACCTCTGAAATATTCAACAAGGTATTCACAGCTCGGTGATGGCTTTCTACGAGCTGAATCTAGGGTGAAACTGCTGCATTCAGAGTGAGGGCTGCTGCTGCTGCCATTGTGTTCCACATTTCATTACAGCAGCTACCGGCCCGACAAGGATTACACCCCGATTCATGTTGAGGGGCGTTCACATGATGCCAAATGTGCTCTGACTTCCAATTTAGTGCATTTAGCTCAGTCATGTTGCACCTTATTGTGTTTTTCAATAGCTATTAACTTCTGCTATTATGGCTATTAGTCCACCCAGTAATAGGACTTGTATTATAGGGGAAACAAATCTTGATTTGAAACACTATAATAATATTTATTACAACATCAGGGCTATAGATTGGGGCTTCTTTGCAGGAATTTGGGTGAGTTCAATAGGGGAAGTGAGCTGGCTGAACCGCCGTGACAGACACTAACAATACTTTATGTTCCGTGAACAATAAATGACCAGACTACAATCTCAGAAACAGCCTCAGTGTCAGGAACAGTGCCTTTAAACTAAACAGTGCCTGGTTCAAAATAAAGAAAAAAGCTCCATCTCTAAAACACACGTTAAGTAAATTTATGTGAATTGTCCTAAGATTATATATTCTTCACTTTTAAGTATAGCGTTAACTGCAGAACTTTTAATGTGACAGAGTGAGTACTGAGTGAAAGATTTGGAAAATACCCAGTTATTAAAAAAAAGGTTAAATAAAAAGACAGCTAGCCTGGGGGAACCCAAATAATCACCATAATCCATCCTGTCGATGTGGAGTTTTTCCCCTAAAAAGGTTGTTTAACAGATTAGAAATTCTACTACCATTAATAGTAAATGATTCCATGATGAAGTGTGCCTTTGCAATGAAGTTTCATGTCTAAGTTTATGCTGTAGTCCTGCACACACACACACACACACACATATATATATACACACTATTTCCCAAAGCTGCATGCTGATACACATAGCTTTGATATGTTCATCATAGCTTCAAAAATATCATATTTCCCCCTCATTAATGATGCATCATGCCTATAATGCATCTGCTATTAATCAGAATGTTTTTCTTAATAACCCACCAGCATTGATGTACCTGCGACCCATGCATCGCTACTGTCCACATCCAAGCTAATCGTACAATACATGTTAATGGCTTAGATTATAAGAAAAAGACCAGCATGTATTGGAATCATCTGACGATGCAGGGTCCTGGCATCAAGACGTTTATGGGGTAAATAAACCAGTGATAGCAACTAAAAATTCAATGTCAGATGCATGTACTTCAACAAAGGAAAATACAAAAATATTTTCCTTTCCTATTTTAAACATCCTTCACGGCTATAGGGAGTATAACAGGCAGTGAGTCCAAGAAATAAACTATTTCATAATTGTTTCATGGAGGCGACGTCCTAAAGCAGAAATAAATAACCATCAAACACTCCACAGTTGATTTACAAGCGGAGAAAAGGACCAGACGCCGTGAGTTTGTTTTATTTCCCGTTCTGAGCCGTCGCTGCGTCCAACACAAAGAGCGGA
The DNA here is from genome assembly GCA_036785175.1 of Eupleurogrammus muticus. Classification (NCBI taxonomy): domain Eukaryota; kingdom Metazoa; phylum Chordata; class Actinopteri; order Scombriformes; family Trichiuridae; genus Eupleurogrammus; species Eupleurogrammus muticus. Next base: position 335,044 of record JAYKQN010000047.1, read on the forward strand.
ACGAGCCTCGGTTGTTTTTTCATCGTCGTGTTTGCCGTCGCTGCTGAATTCCTCGCGGGTTTTATTTGCATGATCCATCTCAGATCCAGGTTTAACAGGCAAATTGGAAACTGGATTAGGATTCAATCATTTCTTTGAGTTAAGCCATCATTGTCTTATAAAATAAAAAAACCAACACCAGTCCCCACATCATAAATCGTGAAGTCACACACCGCCACCACAATGTTAACGTGTCAATGATTTCAGGGATTTCCCACAGGAAATTGATCATCTCACATATAATGCGCTCACCTCCACAAAACCAACCGTGCACAGATGGTTTATTTTTTGCTGGAGCTCTGGAGGTGTATCAGGGGTTTCCACCAGTGTACCCCCCCCCCCCCCCCCGAATGAGCCTGATGATCCAGAGTTGAAGCCCTGGGACTGGTACAGTTTGTCCCCAAATACCAGAATAACGAGAGTCTGCAGATGTCAGGCTAGCAGATCAGCTAGCGAGAGGACAGTCGATATCTGTGTGGGCTAACCTGTATTTTATAGATAATTAGAAGAACACAGACCTCCACCATCATTACCAAAAGGTAATCTTCTGTTCATGGTACCATTCCTATCATTTGCTTAAAATATCGAGGCAAAACTTTTTAAGGTATCTTGCTAACAGACAAATATACAGAAAATATAGCTAAAACATAACCTCCTTTTGCAAGGTGGTGCTGGCCTTTTATATTATTATACTTGTTCAAATGTCATATGTGGAATGCACCAGCGTTTGTGGTTAACCTGAACATAAAAAGTACTTGTTCCAATGTTTAATTTCCCAGCAACCACCTCTCACAGGGGCCCTGGCAAACCATCCTGAATACACACTGTTAATAAAAGCATTACAATAAATAGACCTGTAACATTTCTTCCATAACTACTGTTCTGTTCTGTGGATCCTCACAATTTGTGGCGCTGTTATAACTAAAGCAGAATTGATTATGATCAAACAGAGTGCGTCTGCACAGTCTGGACAAAAAAAAAAAAACACTTGTCGGGTTTTGATTTAGAGGCCAGGCCGCAATACTGAGATCTGAATCACAACCAAACAATTTTTCTACAGCTGTACTTGAGCTTTTATGAATACAAACACACTCCACACACACACACACACATCATAACAAGGCCAAATGCACGCACACACACACAGACACACACACACACGGGAAGGCTGCCAAATTGCTGGATTCTGACCTTCTTTTTCACCCCACAGCTGCTGCAAAAAGATGAGTCCGGTTCATTTCTTGGACGACCACGCCGACGTGCCGGGAGCTCCGACAGCCAATCAGAATGGAGCATTTTATCAACGTGTGGGGGGGGGTCTGTCTGAGGGCCGTCTACGGGGGAATATTTCGCTTTGAATAAGGAGCGGTGGCAAATATAATCTCACACAGGCAAGCTTCACCCTACACTAAACCTCTGCTTTCAACTCATTACTTGTTTATCACAGTCAAACACACCCCCCACACTGTCTGCTACTTACACACACACACACACACACACACACACACACACACACACACACAAGTCCTTTAACTCCCCGTGCCAGCAGAAACATGAAGACTCAGACCAGTGCTCCAAACTACTTAAAAAGAAACCTTGACGCTGCCTTTTTAACCCAAACCCAAAGCGTGGTAAAGGAAATGAGTCTGCAAACTCAGAAAAAAAACTGGACACAAGCTGGTGGTAAAGGTGAACTCCATGACCTCCATACAGGCACTCACAGTTTACCCCCCACCCAAAAAATAATGAAAATCAACTATCACTTATGTACTTATACTGCAAACTAGTGAGCAATATAATTTTATGTGGTGCAAGATATTCACAACCATTCAGAAGTTTGAGGTCAACCAGCCAATTTATGTGTTTTCCATTAAAAAGGTCAAACTTTTATTTATCAGTCAAGACATTGACATGGTAAGAAATGAGGATTTTTATTTGAATTTTCTTCCTCAGACTTTGCTTCTCCTCATAGAATGCTCCATAACCAGATAAACTGTTCTCATGTGTGTTGACATCATTACAACAAGGGTTTTCTAATCAGCCATTAGCTTCTAATGTAATTATCAAAGTACTATTAGAACACTGGAAGAATGAACCTCTATTCACCTATGTACTCCTTACATTAAAAAACAAATATTTGCAACTAAACCAGTCACCACAATAACAATTACGAAATTAAAACCTTTAATTCTAGGCATAATTTTCTGAATGAAATAAGACTGACTGAGAAGTTTGACCAGAAACAACAAGTCAGAAGAAGGGAGGCTTGAAATATGTCCAAAGAGTATGAGAAGGAGACTCAGAAGATTAGAATAAAACCTCCAAAAGGAACCGCACCGCAAGAGGAACCATATGACGACGTATCCGCAAACAGAAAACAACACTGCTGAATCACATGTCTCAGGTTATTCTGCAGCGAGCACAGGAATGTCTCATCTTCAGCATCTATTCGACGCAAGCAAACAACCGCAGAGGAAAAAAAAAAACTCCAAGACCGTAATTGTGGTTATGTAGAGCAAGAATCTGACCAAATTTTACTCAGAAAAATTCAACTACGACCAGATCTGATGCCAAAAGGCTAAGGATGATTCACAACACCACACAGCGAGAAACACTAGACAATAACACAAGCTACATGAACACAACAGTATATTACATTAGGAGAAAGGAATTATCAAGGCGTTGGTGCTGAGGTGATAGTGTGTGTTAACACATAGTAATAAGTGCTAATGTATAATGTATTTTACCTATTGCACAAGGTTTACACATACAGATTTGTGTGTGTGTGTGTGTGTGTGTGTGTGTGTGTGCACACATACTATTACACAGGGTTCACAAATATGGGTATATTTATGCAAGCACTATTGCACTAGAGTTGCGTGCACATATGCATGTGTACCTAAGCACATACAAAATGAGCTGAAATACTACAAAATATGAAAATTACTAGTGACAATGGGAGGCAAAATCAGGTTTGTACAACCTGACCTGTACTGGCAATATAGACAAGCATCCATATGATTTGACAGAAGAGTTGTGGCATGCTGGACATCACCATCAACTCTGTCTTTGACGTTGAACTTCATCCATCAGATAACATGGGAGTCAATTTGAATTTAATCAGCTCTGTCTGCCCCTTATTCAAACAAGGACTCACATTTTAATGGAAATAACAGTGTTACAGCACAGATTTGTCCACATTCTGAGATAGAGATCATATAAGGGACAAGAGAAACACATGCTGTCAACTATTTTTATATATTAGATAGATTAACTATATAAAATCTATTGTTTTTTTTGTGCCAACAATAGCACAAAGTCAGGATTTTGTAAAGAGAAATGGTATGAATGGACTTTTAAATGACAAGAAACCAACATTTAAAAGACAAAATTTTACATTTAAGGAAGCATTCATCAGGTGGCCAAAAATTATTTACTTTTTTTGTGATAGTCAGATCAACAGATAAATGTCTCGTTGCTGATCTGATCCGCTGACAAAGACAAACCAGACATCTTTTTTTTTTTAACCCTCCCCCATTTTTATCACTGATCCACAAGTCCTACAAAAGACCCGAGTTTAAAACAGCCAAACAATTGCATATGATGTTGAATCAAGCTCCTTAAAAATTCCTATACACAAACAGTATTTGCTTAATCGTATTATGTACCTACAATAAGGAGTGTAGTAGTGATTCTAGCAACTGTGCTACCCATTAAAAAAAAACTCAATAAAGGAGACATACTTGTCACAGCTTCTTTCACAAGTCAGTGGTTTCTATTGTATGCACTTAAAGCTTTATCTTATTTTTAAGGGACAACATATTTCATTTTTAAAGTGATTATCAGCCAATACCGATGATCCACAAAAAAAAAAAAAAAAAAAAATCAGAGCATCCCTACATAAAAAAAATAATTGATTAGCTATAGCCCTCTGACCAACAGTTTAAAGTGTCATGACCCATTTAAAAGTGTGTATTTTGTTCCTATGCGACTGTGGTGGACATTTCTATTTATTTATATGGGCAACAAAATTCATAACACTTGATTTCAGCTCAAATCACATGTATTAAAATAAATTAAGTTTTTCCCAGTAGTGTTATTAGATGAGTTATGAGCCCGAGGTTTGGAAGAGAAGAATAAATAAATAAGTGTGAGAAATAATAGGAGTGTATACAGTTTGCATTGCAAAGCAGTAATGTCCCACTAATGAGGACTTGGCTCTACAGCACCTCCTACTTTCACTGAATAAGGTGGCAGCTGGTGTTGGGGGGGGTCAACAGGGGGCTGCAGGATTATGGTAGTCCTCCTTTAAAGATCCCCTGTAGACATGGTTTAAGATGCATGCAAAAAACTATAGTTGGAATAACAGTTTGTGTCAGATAGGTATTTTTGACAAAAAGTTAAATTATCTTGTTCAAATCCTAAAAAATATCATCTGTTCCTCCTGCCTCATTAAACAATCTAGAACTGATGCATATGAAAATGCATCTCAACAGTGTAAATGTAAGACAGGTGCTTCCTGTTTCACTATTATATGGGAAAAAAATCAATTCTCACTGTCTGCGCACTGGAGGATTCAAGTTTCCACATCAGACTAGGGTTTCGGCTTCATGGCTATTTATGATGTCACAAATCATGCACAAAATCTGATTTCCAATGAGCTCAAGAGTACCTTTATTTTCTACCTAAAAAGCAGAAAAATTAAGAAAACGGGCTTTAAATTGCAAACTTTGCAGAGTGAAGACCAGGCAACATTTTTAAAATGTCAGATAATGAACTCCGTAAAGATTATGATCACATCAGACAATTAACTCAGACTCGTTACTACCTGTGATGCTCTGACCAATCCGCAGCCTGGATGTTGACACCGTTCAATTACAAGCTGACAGTTGTCAAAATAAATGCGCTGCAGCAACGTGGATGTGGCCGACATAACACAACCTTACACTGCTGCAACCAACTCCCCGCTTTGTTTCTTAATTTACTTTTATTCATACAGCGGTTCTCATATTTCTTTAAAGCATGTAATTACTTACTATAGTAAGTGTGCGGGGATCAAGTCTCATCTATTGCTCGTTAGCGAAGGATTTAACAATTCAATAAACCGTTTTTACGCTACCAAACAATGTCTCTCTGCAATCGTAAAAAAAAAAAAAAGTCCACCGCGAAAATCCTGTTTAGCATTGGAAGAGCCGTGTTGTAAATGCGACCCCGACGACTGGAGGTTTTAGCGTTAGTTTAAAGACGGAGGTAATAAAAAAAAACGTGTTATGAATGGAGGCGCTTATTGTTGTGGCAGGGCTGCATGTCAAGGCCGGGGACCGTAGTAACGCTGCTGCTGTAATGTGGACACACGGCTAATCTGGTTAGCATGTACCGTTAGCTCCCACCGCTAGCCCGCGAGCTAACGCGCTAGCAGCAGCAGCAATCTCAGTGACAGAGGGCGGACGGGGAGCAGCGCCGCGCCGAACAAAACACCCGGCTAACTACCGCCAGAGCGGCACCGACACCCCCGAAACCCCGGTCCCGCAACCCGCGCAGATCACCCGCGGGGTTCGCGCGTGTCGCCGGCGGCGTCGGGGAGGGGGTTGGCGTTAAAGCAACGGGGGGAAAAAGCGGGCTAAAGCATTTCACTAGCTAACCGATTTTAGCGCCGCGGGACCGGGTCAAAACCAGCGCCGCGAATCGGACGCGGTTTGCCGAGAACACAGGCGAGCGAGGCGGGCTCCGCTCCCCCCTCTCTCTATCTCACCGCCGGGGGAGGAAAAAAAACACCCCCCCGGCTACCCCGCGGACACATCCCCGACCCGTAGCGCATTGTCCGCGGCGGCGCCCGAAAATATTGCGACGTTTCAATCAGAATTACCGGCTTATTTATGCAATTTCTTACCTGTTAGGGTGAATTGTGATCAATCGTGTCCTCCTCTGCAGCTCTCTTCCCCCTCCTAGCTCCAAAATGGCGCCAATATGTATAGATTCAGTGCCCATGGGCTCAAAACATCAGCGGGCGCGTAGCGCCACCTATAGGCACGAGCCCGGTAGGGGCACGGCGGTGCCTTCACGTGCCGCTCGTACAGCCCTGTTTCATCATGTACGTTTTATTTTATACACGAAACGCGGCATCATAGAAAACCCGAAAACACATTTAAACACATGTAAAGAAGGTTCTGTTTACCAGGTTTAATATAAAAACAATAGACACCCTTCTATATATATGTTTTGTTATCTTTGTTGTTTTAAATGTAGTTTTCAATCCAGTGTTTCAGAACAAATGCGTCAAAATGAGGAGACTGTGGCTTGCATTAATTATAGTTTTAAATGTTCATGTAATTGGAATATGAACGTAATAGTTTTTACTGAGGATGCAGCATCACTATAGTTTTGATTTTGATGAGTTATGTTTTCTGCTTTTTTCCCTATTTCTCCGGCAGCACTTGAACAGACGCTGTTTCAAATGAGGGTGTACAACAGAATGATCTCATGAATGAGACACTCATAAAACAAATAATGTTGTCATTAATTTGACATTCATATTTCCTCGCATTTGCTGCTTCTGAATAGTGCAATTCATATCTTTAAAAGTACGCCTGCCTATTAAGGCTTTTTGCAGCACGTACAGGGCGCCTGCATTTATGAAACCGTACTCCTAGACACATTTCCAATCCACTTTACTCTACTATGGTGCCATCCATTTCCCCTTTTCCCTGAACTGTTTGTTCATTCATTTACATCATCACACTTTCCCATAACAGAACATATGTTCCTCATACATTATAGGCACATTTACTCTGATTACACTTGCTATATTTTGCAGCTTTGACTACTTCCCCTGACTCTCCTGAAACATTTATTTATTTGAAGCCACTCCACAGACAGTGGTAAATGTTTTACAGAACATCCATCTGAGGGGAATATGTGCCGTAAAGATGGGGCTTCTCTCGCCTTGGCTATGACAGGCTTTATGGTCAACATGAGCTATAGGGGGAGCTCCAATATAAGTTTTCTTTCACATTTGTACCCTTCACATCTACAGAAGATCATTATATTAGAGGCGTTGATATGAATGCATTTATATTTGGAGGGGACATTTGTCTATTTGTTTTCAGGTGCTGAATAGAAATGAGCGTTCCCTGATTTAAAATCATGTTTTGGTTGCAGCTGTGCTCCATTGCATTTAGATGAAGCATGTTTCTTGGGGGAAAAACAGCATACAGATCTTAACAGGGACCATTTTAATATCTTCAGGGAAAAATGAGGGTTTCTCTGCAGAAGCGCCCATATCCTGTGACCCAGTGAGTCCAAATACATACCAGATATTATTGTTACACCGCTTGGACGGTTGGGACACGCCTCTTTTTATTGGATTTTAGTAATCAAATATTAAGGCATACAAATCCAATAAAAAGAGGTGTGTACTAACCGTCCAGCGCAGCAGTAACATCTGGTATGTATCTGGAGCCACTGGGTCACAGGACGTGGAAGCTACCGAAGAAAGTTTCTATGAGTAGGGATCCTTACACACAAATAATAATACAAAATAGTAGAGAAACTAAAATTAAATAAAAAAGGAAGCGCCCTGGTTGTCCATCGTAGTTGTATAGTTTCTATCTGGGTTGATACCAGATAGTTTAATTCACTTAGAAACATGCAAAAAACATGCATATATAAAGTATGCATATATGCATATATAAAATATATATAAAATATATCTAACCAGCAGCCAGAATATATAAAGTATATGCATGTGCATATATGCATATACAATTCTTTTGGATCAACATTTGACATTTTGTGTCACAAATAGCTTAAAATTGAGATCCTTTTAAAAAATAAATAATACAATAGACTTTTAAATGAAAGAGAAACCAACATGAACGCAAAATGTACATTTTAGGAGACGTTTTAAGAGAGAATTTTCCAAAAAGTTTTCGACTTTCTCATCTAACCGACCATGTTTTGTCACTGACCCTAATATAAAATAGTAGAGACACTCAATTAAAATTAAAAAAAGAAGTGTCCTGGTTGTCCAGTGTAATTCTAACATCTGGTTTCTATCTTGAGTCACTGGGTCACAGGAAGAAAACTCAAGATATCAGCGGAGCAAAAGTCCAATAAAAAGACGTGTTCAGGGGTCAAGGTTCAAGGTTCAAGGTTTTCTTTATTTGTTATCCTTAGGGGAAATTTGACTTGATACAGGACCCTGTCTGCATAGACACATTCACATGGACTATAACATTGAACATATAACATATACAGTATTCCCTATTTTTCATTTAGCATTTTTGTTCGAGGAATAAATGGTGTTTCTACCTATTATTTGCACTGTGGCCTCCTCCATATTCTTCCTGACCTGATATGTAGTGGTTGGTCAGGTATGATTTGCTTATTAAAAGTATGAAATAAACGACTTTAATTGCACATCACAACAGGTGAACCCATTGAGGCTATTTCAGATCACTTATGTAATAATAATTTCAATAATAAGGCTCCCTCTAATTGGTTGATTGAGCCGGGGCGCGTGCAGCCATGCTGTCAATCAACCAATCAGAGGCCGGGTTATAAACCCCGGCGGAAGCCGCTGGACTGGTTTCACGGCTCCGGGATGGAGGGGTTCCTGTCCGCGTCGCCGCCGCCAGCGTGCGGCTGGGGGAAGAGAGAGGCCCGCTACGTGGCCCCGCAGGGCCTGGGCTGCCTGGAGCTGTGCCGGGCCCTGCTGGCCCAGGTCGGCCCGGGCCTGAAGGCCGCGACCCGGGACTGCGGCGTGCAGGTGAACGCCCGCGTGGACAAGCTGGTCCAGTGCTCGCTGGGCCCGAAGACCCTGTTCTGCCCGGACGGGGACCGGGACGGGGACCGGGACCGGCCCGCGGGCCCCCGGGCTCCCCGCAGCCCGGACGCGGTGACGCGGGAGCCGCAGGCGGCGCAGGGGACGCCGCCGCTCGGCGGCCTCCGCTTCCTGCGGCCGGTGTCCATCTACTCGCCGGTGTTCGAGCGCCGGATCCCGCTCAGGAAGCTGTGCGGGGACGGCGGGGGCAGCGAGGGGGAGGCCGAACCCGAACCCGAACCCGCGGAACCCGCACAGTCCGACCAGGACGCCGACCCGGGGCAGAGGGACCGGGACCCGGGGAAGGACCCGAGGACCGGGGCTCACCGCCCTGCAAAGGGCTCCAGCTTCCAGGTGTTTATTAAAGTTAATAAAAATTAATAAATGTAATAAAAAGTTATGCATATGCATATACAGATATATATGCATAACTTTGTATTAAATGTATTTATTTTTATTTTTATATATATAGAGAGAAAGTCCTCCCCTTCATTTTAAGTTATTAGAACATCCTTCTACATTTCATGTAAAATAATAAACACACATTAAGCTGAAAACTGATGATAAAAAATGACAGTTTTAAAAGTTATGTTAGTATTGCCATATGGAAACAATCACTTTAGCTGAATATCACTAAAAATCAGTGCTATAAAATCCATGTTTTTACTAAACTTTTACTTTGGAGGATGAATAATCAGTTCTTGCTCGTTTTTACAGGAATTGATAAATCCTCTGATTGAATCCTTTTTTCCTGCAGAAAACCTCAATCAGTTTATTTTGGGCCAAATTTATAAGTAAAATGGCAAAGCTGTATAATTAAAGGTTAAAGGTCCCTCATCGTGCACTTTTCTAGGTTCTGGGTTTTAGTCCAGAAAGTTCAACTATCAAATATTTTGGTTTCTTTTTTCCCCTGAGAGTTTTATGAATGGGATAGTTTCATAAACCTCACGTGATCTAGATTAAAGTAAAATATAAAAGTGACTATTTGCACCATATTGCTTTCTGTTCCGTGTTCATACATTAATCCACTCGTCTCCTCGCACTAGTTCCTGGAGCAGCGATACGGCTTCTTCCACTGCAAAACGTGCAACATCCGGTGGGAGAGTGCTTACGTCTGGTGCATCTCTGGAACCAGTAAGGTATTTGTCTTGTTTAACGCGACGCGCGGCTCCACGTGCGTTCTCCGTAGTAATCTAAAGACCATCTTCCCCCCCCCGTCGACAGGTGTACTACAAGCAGCTCTGCCGGAAGTGTCAGGTTGGGTTTAACCCCTACAGGGTGGAGTCCATCCTCTGCAAGGTACACGAGAACCGTCTACTAATCAATAAACACCAAAGTAGCGTCTATGCAGGAAAGTTAAATTATACACCCAGTGAAACGTGGCTGTGCTTTATCACCACCTGATGTAGAAAAACATTCATTCAGATCCTTCACCTACTTGTTGAAATCCTGTTAAGGTTCCACCACTAACACACTGCAAGAGCTTGTTAGTCTAATATATATAAAGAAAGTGCATGATTATAAATCTGCTTAAAACCTGAGCATCCTTTATTTCCTGGGATGATCTGAACAATTGGTCAACAATATTGAGTAGAATTATCTTATTCTATTAGCAGATAACTTTTTTTTCACAATTTCACAACTTTATTAAAAAAAAAACTGCCAAATCCTCAATATTGGACTTATTGTAAGATTTCTTTTCACTTCAGATTTCACTTTTTGCAGCATGTTAGTTAATCACTTGTTTTTTTAGCATCTCGACTTCACAACTCACCTCAGATCCCTGTGTGATTAGTTGTTTTCCTGATGGTTGAAACCTGTTGAAAGTGCTTGATCATGAATAGACCTGAGCATCCTTTATCTCAGACTGATTTGTTCTGTTCTTGCTGCTTTCGGTCGCTTTCTCGCCTTTTCTCCACCACCACCACCACATGCAGGGTTGCTCTCTGACGTGCTGCGGCTGTGAGAAGAAGCAGAGGCACATCAACATGAGGAGGCCTCACCGCCAGGACCTGTGCTGCCGCTGCAAGGGCATGAGGTTGTCCTGCGACATCACCTACAGCTTCACCTACATCATCTGAGCCGCAGCCCCTCGCTTCCTTCCACGTGGAGCCACGGGCTCAAAATGAAGGAAAAAACAAAAACCTCTTTGTTCCCGCTTCGTGAATCCTGGCGCCTTAACACGAGATTATTTTTGTAAGAAGAAAATAAAGACAATGCATCTCTACAAATTTGAGCACTTCTTTGCACGTTGGAATTTCTATAGGAGACATGGAAAACATCCATAATAATTCCATAATAAATAAATCCAGATATAAGCCTCAACATGTGCAAATGTTCTACACAAGGTTGTTAAAAGTAGTGATAGTTAAAGCAGTGTTCCATATGGAATCAATCTATTGCCACTGTAACTTGCATTGTTTGAGGCCTTTCCAACTATTATTATTTCTATATTTGAAGTACAATGTTTAAATACTAAAAATAAGGGCTGAAAATAATAAAATAAATTATGATCGTTTGGTACGAAATGGTGAAAAGTGCTGATAATGTCTTTTTTCCTGATCGGTGTCCCAATTCTTAGAACTTCCTACTAATCAAACACCACTGTAGCTTCTATTTAAGATGTTAAACCAGAAACCAGTAAAAACATCTGGGACCAGATGTAGAAACCCATTCAGGCACTGTTCACCTGTTATAAAGCCTGTTAAGGTGTTTTACATTGCAGTGGATTCCTGTTTTTTTCAATTACTACGTAGGGTAGCAGAAAATATTCACATTAAAGACTCTTTTGTAAATTCTCTGTCTTCTAAAATGAATGTGATGTTGAATGAAGTACGGTGAAGCCTCGTTTTTTGATATGTCTTTTTTACTTTTGACACCAACTTGTACGGAGCATCAACTCAAAACAACTTCACAAAGGCTGTAAAAGTATTTACAAGGTGGAAAAAAAAAACACAACTAGTCTTCATCTAAAAAGCTTTAAAAATGTGCAATTTCTCGTTTGGCATGCACACACACACACACACACACACACACACACTCTCCCACACAAAACAACCAAAGAAAACATAACATACCCGCATGAGCTTAAAGCTCCCTTTTGTACCTCATACAAACATATCTTTCAGATAAAATATGATTCTGTTAATAAATACTTCATACAGTACACAGGATGCATGCATGGCAGTTTGATTCAGGAGAACAAACATCATTAAAAAAAACCTAAGTTGAATAAGTGATTTATAGCGGATCAGATATAAATAGGAAAAAAAAAAGATATTTGTACAGCAACAGGGCAAGAAACTGCTGGAAGGGAAAAAAAAAACTGCAGACGACGGGAAGTGTTTCGACTTCAGTAGTAGCACGGTTTTTTAGTTTTTAACATCAATCGCTGAATGTCAGCGTTTCCCTTACGCGTAAGGTAACTACACACACACACACACACACACACACAAATGCTACGACGGTCGTGTGCCCATAACTATCAACAGTTTACAGACGAGGAGACAGAACATTCGAGCGTGTACGTGCATCGTCCTCCTTTCATCGGCATGTGAGCGCGCATTACAGTGTAGGACAGCGGCGTGGACACGCCCACTACGATGCTAACGGCCAACCACGGGGGGGCGAGCGGCGCGGGGTGTAACACCGACAGCAGTCAGCAGACGGGCGTGTTGGCCGGTACAGGACATGAACACAGCGTCCGGCGTCCATCGATCGTACTTTTTCAGTCAAGTCTGGACGCGAGTACAGTAGAAAGCATTCAACTGGGTCATGCATTGCACATTTACCCCCCCCCCACCCCAGGGAGGGGGTTCTCAGAACAGTAGACGCAATAAGGAGAGAGAAAAGTGGCTCTCCGGCTTTTAGGCTTTTTCCATCCCTCAGTGACGAGACAGTAACAGAACCTCTCTAATTCCTGCAACTTTTTTTTTCCTTTTTAGTTATTTTTCTTTTAAAAATCTAATACCACAAAAAAAACACTTTAGTGCAATATTGGAAACTGGCCCCGGTGTCACGGGTCAGTTTCCTCTCTCTCTCTCGTCTCGCTCCACGTCAGTCAAGTTCCATCAGGTCTCATCTGGAGATTCAGGAAATCCGCGATAAGAAAGAAAGAGTCTTCACGGTGCAGGTTTGGAACGCCAAATCACGGAAATCACGTAGAGAACAGGGCTCATGTTCAGCAGCAGGCGGCGATGTGTCGTATCCAGGGGGGTCAGAGGTCGTCACTCTCTGTTCTAGGAGTTTATTATTTTTCGTTTCCGTCCAGCAGGGTCAAAGGTCAGCGCCTCAGGTCTGGATGTCGGGCGGTTCGTCGTTCAGGAGCCCCCCGGCCTTCAGCAGGGGGAGGGCGGCGTGCCCCACCTTCCCCAGGTAGCGGGACAGCGGCGTGGCGGCCCCCCCCAGGGAGCAGCAGCAGCCCCACGCCGCCGGGCTGGTGGGGCGGGGCGGGGCAGGCGGGGGGAGGGGGGAGGAAGGGGCGGGGCCACGCGTCAACACCGGGTCGCGGCGCCCTGGGTGTGAAGTCGGGTTTTTGTAGGGAGAACGGGGGAAATGGGGCAGGTGGGAGCCCCGCGGGGGGGCGGGGGGGGCGGCGTCCGAGGAGTGTCTGAGCAGGGTGGGGTCCGAGGCCACGGTGGGGAGCGCGGTGGTGGAGGTGCGTCTGTCGCCGTGGAGACGCAGCAGCGGGGAGCTATTAGAGGAGGCGAGTCCCCGTCGAGCACCGCCGTCCGATTGGCTGTGAGACGACAGCAGGTTCGGCGGTTTGGGAAAATCCGGGGACGAGGAGAGCGGGGGCGGGTCTGGGTCGGGGTCTGGGTCCGGGTCGGGGTCGGGGTCTGGGTCTAGCGCCGTGCGGGGACGTGTCTGGAGCTCTGCAGCCGGGGCAGCAGGCACACGGGGGGCGGCAGGGGCCACGTGTGCGGGTGCCGCGCCTCCTCCTCCTCCTCCTCCGTCACGGCGGGCCACAGCAGGGGGGGCGAGGGCGGGGACGGCCGGGGAGGAGGGGGGCTCCTGAGGTCCTGTCAGAGGCTGGTCCCGGAGGCGCTGGATTCGGGGAGGTAGGTCGTGACGACCCGGTAGCCCTGGGCGCGGCGGATCATGTCGCGGATCTCGCCGTTGAGCTCCAGCAGCTTGGAGCAGATCAGGCTCAGGTCCTGGCGGGACCCGACCAGGGCGATGGTGCCGGTCTGGCCCAGCGTCTGGTGGCGGAAGTACACGTTGATGAGCGTCTGGACCTCGGTCTCCGAGCTGCCGCCGAAAACCCCGTTGGGCCACTGCTCCCTGTGACGAGATGGAGCAGGAAATGAAAGGTGAGAAAGAAGGAAAGAAAATTAATTAGTTCTCTCAGAATGTACAAAATCATATATCATCATCACCACATATCAATCATGTGATAATATGTATGTAACTAAAAATATGTAATTACAAAAATCACAATTTTGTGTGAACTTTTGACACGAAATGTCAAATGGTGTAACTGAAAATAATGATAAATTCAATATTTTACCTAAAATATAATATATTTTACATATCTAAAGTATAACTAGTAAGTAGTAATAGGTTTTTTTATCTTTATCGTCACTTTATATATATATATACATATATATATATAGAGAGAGAGAGAGAGCGAGAGAATGCATATAAAGAATGCATAATACATGCATACATGCAAAGAATGTATAATACATAATATGCATATATATATATATATATAATTTGGGTAATTTATACTAAGTGTTAATGATTAACTTGATAGTTTCTGCATTATTATTATTATTTTTCAGGTTGTGGATAATTAAATTACTATATATGACACAAAAAATGTAAATTTCGAAATAAAAGTTCCATATACTTGAAACACAGAAGTGCTTTATTTTAACACTAAAGCCATGTTCATCATCATTAGCTCGAATAGAGTTAATAAATTAACTCTTTATTATGACAAAGCTAAATATATATATTTTTTTTAATCCGTGAAAAAAAACAGTTTTTGATGCCACTAAGAATATAATTCAGTGACATCTGGTAACATTTTTGTAGTGATTCTACTGTAGTGGTTAATTAGTAAAATCAGGTGTTACTGCTTCGTTGGGACAGAAACCTGCAGCCACACCGTTCCTCCAGGATCAGAATTAAACACCTCTGAGTATTTTTAATGCAGCTTTGCAGACAGAATCGCGTCTCTTACCTGCACTCCTGGATGTAGCGGACGGCCTTGGTGAACTCGTGGTTCTTCAGACACTCCAGGATGGCCTTCACCGCCGCCTCCGAGCTGGGGAAGCTGGGCACGACCATGGCCGCCACCTGGGTGGCGTGGGCGTGGGTGTGGGCCAGGTGCTTGTGCTCCAGGTCGCTGGCGACGGCCGCCTCCGCCGCCTGGAGGCTGGTCTTCAGGTCGGTGAGCTCCCGGGACATGTTCAGCAGCTGGGAGGAAGGGGGGGAACACGTGGTGTTTGAGAGGATTTATAGAACCACAGAGGGAACATTTATCTATCGTAAATCAACGAGCATCTGTCAGTCTGCTCCTCTTTTTCAAGTAATTTCTCAGAAGAGTCGTCAGGAAATCAATAATATATTATTATATTTGTGACTTAAAGTCCTGTAGGTGTTCTGTGGTGGTGTAGGGGGTAGTGTTCTTGCCTCATAAGCAGCAGACCCATGTTTGAGTCCTAGCTGAAGCATAGATGTTGTGAATATTAAAAAAATGTGAAAACACTGAAAGATTTATTAAAATTCATCATTTACTACACATCCAATCTATCTACTTTTCTATAGGAATATAATAACTCCAAAGATGGATATTGTGAGGATAATTGGAAGCCCTACCTGGTCACAGTTGTAATTATTATTTTTTTTTGCAGGTATCTTGAGATAAAATGTTTTGTGTGCTTTTTTCTAGTGATACGTTTATTTATAATTTGGGGTCATTTATACTAAGCGAATTTAATTAATATATATATAAAACATAAAATAAAATAGCTTGAATCAGAATACAGAACTTATGTAAATGGGAAAATTTCATGAATTTGAAACACCAGGTTCATCATCATTAGCTTGAATACAGTAATGCATTAATTAAATAATAATCAATTTGTGATCTGTGAGTTAAGAGTATTAAATTAATACCTAGGACCTGTCATGGCTGCTATAATATTGAACTAAAAAACTAGTTCGAAATTGATTAGTGTTGCTAATCAATCACAATCAACACCTGTACTGTATTTATAATCTACTTGATTCTGCACCTTAAGTGTGATTTTACTCACCTCGGGCACGGAGCTGATGGCGTGAACTTGACCAATCAGAGAGCAGTAGGACTGGAAGAGGAGGAGGAGCTGAAAGTGCAGCTTGTAGAGCCTCTGGCAAAGCTCCAGTTGCTAAAAAGACACGAACAAACCAACGGGGTCAAGGTCATCGAGGTAGCAGAGGTCACACACATAAACACACACATGCAAAGGAACACACACACACACACAGTAAGGCAACTATCTGATCGTCATGTGCAAGGGAGGCTAAGTACATTGAGGAGGAATCTGAGGCAGTGAGGTGAAGGAACTTTTAAAGAGAACTTACTGCAAGAGACTCCATTTGCTACACAGCGAGAGAGCATGTTAGGGGCGTCAAAGAGCGAAGGTGAGAGGAAGACAGAGCGTCAATCAAACACATGCACAGCAGCACAGTAGAAACTGATCACATTCTAGTGAGTCCACACCCGACCACTTCAGATTTACATAAGTAGAAAATAGGCAACACACAGCAAACATGCAAAGACTTTTTCAGCAAAATTGTTCGATGTGATAGAAGTATACAACAGCAAAAAGAGATATCGTATTTTCACGACTATAAGGCCACATTAAAGTCTTAGATTTTCTTCAAAATGTTGGTGCTCCCTATGTATGTATGTAGGGGAAGTGTGGGCATGGATTGTAGATAAAATAACGGGGATGTGCGTTATGCAGAACATTGTTGTTTTAACAACCTGAAAATGGTAAAGAGACACGCTGATAAAGCACAGTTTAAACTGAAGGAAATCAGCTACACAGCTGAGTTTAAGACATAAGACAGGTGGTACGAGTTGGAGGAAAGACTGGATCAGTGGATCACAGAGCAGAGACTGGATCAGTGGATCACAGAGCAGAGACTGGATCAGTGGATAACAGAGCAGACACTGGATCAGTGGATCACAGAGCAGACACTGGATCAGTGGATCACAGAGCAAAGACTGGATCAGTGGATCACAGAGCAGAGACTGGATCAGGGGATCACAGAGCAAAGACAGGATCAGTGGATCACAGAGCAAAGACCTGATCAGTGGATCACTGAGCAGAGACTGGATCAGTGAATCACAGAGCAGAGACTGGATCAGTGGATCAAAGAGCAGAGACTGGATCAGTGGATCACAGAGCAGAGACTGGATCAGTGGATCACAGAGCAAAGACTGGATCAGTGGATCACAGAGCAGAGACTGGATCAGTGGATCACAGAGCAAAGACTGGATCAATGGATCACAGAGCAAAGACTGGATCAATGGATCACAGAGCAAAGACTTGGAATCAGAAACAGAGGATGAGGACTTTGAAGGTTTGATTGATGACATTACCCCGCTCTATTTTTAAATACACACACTTGTGTGCTTGTTTTATCCGTGTTTTACCATGTGATGATTAAAAAATGTTAGTACTTTGTAATCAATACTTAAATAAAGCACAACGAAACCCAAACCTGCGCCCTATAGTTAGGTCCCTTATGTGTGTGTTAAATACAGTAATGACACACAGAAGTGAGCCTGAGCCTTTTAGTTCGGTGCCTTATGGTCGTGAAAATACGGTAAGTCAGTTATATGAAGCACAGCTGAAGAAAACTTGTCCAAACAACTTGGAAGCAGGTCGTCCCGTACCTTCTCCTCTGAGTCTCCGGGCTGGCAGGTCACCACGCTATCACCGGGGCACCTGGGAAACGTGTCCTTACAGTTCCTCAGCCACTGAAGGAAAAGGGAAGAAGAAGAAGTGGGTTGATGAATATGTCATCCACACCCATTAATCAATTAACTCAATACTGTACGTATTGGGTGAGTTACCGATACAGCAGCCTCCTCTTTGGTGTTGTAGGTGTCCAGATATTCCTGCAGCTCCAGTGCACTGAACTTCATCTTTTCAAGGAGACCATAGGACATGATCTGGAAATACAGACAGGAAAGATGGGTTGGAAAAAAAAAAGAGTCCAAGCTGCCTCAAGTAATTTAATTAACATGATCGATTGCTCTTCCCAGGGTCATTTACTATGCTAATATGCTACTATGATAATATGCTCACCTATGTGATTTGTATTAAAACCAGACATTTGCAGCTAGAATAGTAATTTACCACATTAATAACGTATAGAGTGTATTTCTGATTAGTTTAGTGTTATCCTCAGTAAATATGTCTGGCAGCAGTACTCACAGTGTCGGCATCGATGTAGATTGTTGGACAATCTGAACACGTGGTCAGCATCTGTGAGGACCTGAGGAACTTTGATCCGATGCCCCTCAGGCCCTCTCCCAGGTAGGTGGCGACATCGGTGGTCAGGATGCAGAATTTACCCTGGATGTTCTGGGGTGAATGGGAGGAAGGTGGAGGAATTAATAAACTGTCACACACACACACACACACGTGCATGTAAAGGAAAGTCAAAAGCAGAAAAATCGACGTGCTCGGTGTCACCTTGAAGAGGGACGAGAAGACCTGGAACGTGTAGACGGCGCAGGACCCGTCCGAGTCGGTCACCAGCTGGTTGACGTGGCAACGCCACGCCTCCTCGGCGTCGTCGCACACGGCGGGTTGGAACGCCGCCAAGATGGCGGAGAAAAACGGAGAGGGGGGAGGAGGAAAACCGAGGTCCTCCAGGTCGTCTACGTCATCGCGTAAGCTGCGTCGCCATGGAGATGACATGGTAAAATATGAGGTGGATAAAGCAATAGAAGTGTTTTTTATGCATAATGTAGTAATATGTAATATTATGTAAATATGATGCATTCACTTCATTAAGCAGGATTACACATATTTATCTAATCACAATAAATTCATGGTTATTGCTTGTTTGCTTTGTTCTTAATGTACTGTTAATTTGCATGCATTACTTCACCCATGTATGCAGCATTGTTTCTAATTAAGGTTTCAGCCAAATACCAGCATGCATACACTTTATAATATACCAAACTATATCATCACGAGGTGCATAATGCAATAGAAGAGTTTTTTTGTAGTAATATGTAAAAAAAAAGTAAGTATAATGCATTCACCTTATTAACCAGGATTACACAGAATTATCTTATAACGATAAATGCATGGTTATTGCTTAAAATAAGCAAGAATTTGATTTTAATGTACTGTTAATTTGCATGAAACCTTACTTCACTCATGAATGCAGCATTGTTCCAGCTATATATGAGCATGCAATAGAAACTGGTTTTCTGGTCGTGTGTTTTTATGCATTGTGTAATGTTATGTAAATGCATCCACTTTACATTTATTTAATAACAATAAATGCATGTTTATTGCTTCTATTTTCTAAAGAATTTATATATTCTTGATCTTGATGTACTGTTAATTTGCGTGCAACCTTACTGCACCCATGTATGCAGCATTGCTTCTATTTAAGGTTTCAGCCATATATAAGCATGCATACACATTATAATATACCTAACTACATCATCACATGAGCTGTGGAGGGGGGGCACAAATAAAAAAAATAAAAAAAGAAGTTTTTTTATATTTTATATCAAGTGCCCGGTTTTACACATGGGAAAATATGAGGTGGATAATGCAATAGGAACTGTGGATATCTGGTAGGGATTTACATGCATTATGTAGTAATATGTAATAATATGTAAATATAATGCATTCACTGTTGTTCTTAATGTACTGTTAATTTGCATTTGCATTACTTCACCCATGTATGCAGCATTGCTTCAGCCATATATCAGCATGCATTCACATTATAATATCCCAAACAGATTAAAATAGGAATTTTACAGTGCAGTTTGGTTTATACTGGTCCTTAACACTCACCTGGGCAGACAGTTTGGGTCCAGGAAGTCCAGCGGCGGTTGGCAGTAGTCTGCGTTGAACCTGTGGTCCAGGTGGGCCAGCTGGTCCTGGGGTTGCCCCGGCAACTCCAGGGTCAGGCTCTCGCCCCCGTCGGAGCCGTGGGGGAGCTCGTTGGTGCTCAGCGAGAGCTCGTCGTCCTGGGGCTGCGTGTCCTCGTCCTCGCCGCACGCCCTCACCTGGTGGGACAGATGGGAGGATCCATCTATATATATATCTATAGGAAACGTGGTCAGTGCGTGTTCCTGTGCTCCATCACTCACGTAAAGGCCGATGTGGTCGTCGTGCAGGGCCCCCTGGCCCGGCGTGGTGGCGGTGAAAGACTGCGGGTCGGCAGACGTGTCGTAAGAAGTCGAGAGGGAATCAGTGTGATTGGTCTCGTCGGATGGAGACGGGTTCGTCTGGAAAAAACACAGGGAACAAAACCAGGGAAGGTGAGGAAGTCATCAGCACATATCCTCACATGTCAATCATATAATAATATTTGTGTGATTAAAAATATGTAATTACAAAAAAAAATCACAATTTCTGTTTAAATTCTTTGACATGAAATGTCAAATGGTGTAACTGAAAAAGAATCTATAATATACAACTAGTTGATTTTATTAATTTTTAAAACCTTTTTCAGCTAAGATAAGATAAGATAATCCTTTATTTGTACCACAGTGGGGAAAACAAGTGACACACATATATGTATACATACATATATATCTATGTATACATATATATATATATATATATATACACACACACACATATATATATATATAAATAAAATACAATACAATATAATATAATATAGGATAGATGCACCATATATACAAGATAGATGTACTACACTGAGTAAGATAGATTATTGTACATGTATTGCACACGATAAATTATTGTACTTAAAAAATATTTTAACTTAACTATCTGCTACCAAGTTTTGGGGGTTTTAGGGTTTTAATAAGATCTCCAAAACAGCTCAGTCTCTTTGGACGTCCATTTTTAAAAAAAACCCAAAAGAGAGTTTTTCCTAGTAATAATTTCCTAGTAATTTATAAATAGTTTCTGTATATTTTAGTTTTTTGGTTTGTAAGTTTTTAGCATTACACCACATGCAATTTATAGCAATGTCTGAAGTTATTGCATGCATATAAACCTATACTCATAGATTACCTATTCTCTCCAATTAGTAATATTAATTACAACCAGCGATATTGACCCAGAGCGGTTAAGGCTACGCACGAGTTGTGAGTGGGACAGGCTCTGGCTGGTGGAGGACTCCTCCTCCTCCGAGGACTCGTCCGAGTCGTGGGGGTCCTCGTGGCCCAGGCTGGGGGTGCTGCCCGAGTGCTGGCTCTCCTCCAGCAGGTCGCCCAGCTCCGTGCTGTCCAGCGAGCGGCGCCGCACACCCCAGTTGAAGTTGTCCACGGTCTCGCCCTGGAAGACAGATTGGAAGACAAGGGGCAGGGTAACGTTCACAACTCTCGTGTTAAATGTCTAGAGGAGTGTTTCTGTGATCTGGTAATACAGACAGAATCAGTCCAGGCAATTAGCATTACTGTATGTTCAAAAATTAATTCAATTAACAGGCTCAATTACTATGCTAATATGCTAGTATAGTAATATAGTAATATACTATGCTAGTAATATACTATGCTAGTATATTACTAGGCTAGTATGCTAATGGTCAAAAAATTGGGGTCACCCAGACTATTCAGGTCAAACTTTTATTTATCAAATGTGCTGCAAAATGAATAGAAAATATAGTTAAGACATTAGAAATAATGCTGTTTATTTGACATAATATTTTTTATCCTTCAAACTTTGCTGCATCTAAGCAGCTAAACTGTTTTCATTTGTGCTAAAATCATTACAACAAGGGTTTTCTAATCATCCATTAGCTTTAATGTAATTATAAAACCCAATGTACCATTGGAACACTGGTGAAATGAACCTCTATTCACATATGTAGATATTGCATTAAAAAGTTGCAGCTAGAATAGTCATTTACCACATTAACTATGTATAGAGTGATTTTTTGAATAGTTTAATGTTATATTTATTGCAGGTTCTTCAACCACTGGTCAGATATCGTCAGGTGTGCCGTCTTTTTCGAGACGTTTTTAACGTCATTCTTGAAAAGTTTGCACACAGTCCGACGATTATTAATGTGGAGACATTGTGGTGGAAATTTACAGAGATGGAAGAACTAACAGCACATGTCAATCTAAAAAAAACAGGTTTTTCTGGACCGATGGTTGAAATAGTTTAGTTTCATCACAGCCAAATGGCCAAATGAGTAACTGTAGTAACTGAGTATATATATATATATATATATAGTAGATAAGTTTATAAATGTAAGTATATTTATGTGACTGTACATGGTTCGGATGTTACTGTTGTTTTTTAATTTTTTATTATTTCTGTTATTTATGGCAAAGGAATAAGCTGGAAAAGGCAGTTTTTCTATTCAATGTGATGATCTTTACCTCAACTATTCACATTATTCCCTATTTGCATAAAAGTCATTATTATAAATAAGAGTTTATTGTCCTATTTTTGCTGAGCATTTTATGTGTATTGCTCAGTGACAAATAATCGGCAAGATGCTAAAGTCAAAAACTACAAGTAAAAGTCAGTTTTAAGAAGCATTCATCGGGTCTCTTAAACTGTCAAAAAGGTCAAATGTCAAGTTTATTTGTAGCATTTGACACAAAAAAGTACAATAGTGTTAAACTGTTATTTATGGCATTAGAATATGCTGGAAAGGAGGCTGAGCTCCACCTCCATTTCACCAGATGTGGTTTACGAAATAAAACAGGAAAAGATAAAGGCTGATGTAAGTGCTCAGTGTGAGAGAACTTACCTGGAGCTCCTAAGGCAGCGAGAGAGGGGGGAGAGAGAGAGAAATACATTTTAAATATATATATTTCATTGATGAAAAGGCAGGAAAAGAGTGATTCCACGCTGTTGTCCCGCTCGTCTCCTCACCTCTCCGTCCTCCAGCTCCACGTCCAGGAAGTCGAAGTCGCGGAACACCCGGAACTGCTGCTCGCTGGCGGTGTCGTCCAGCGTGTCCTCCCTGGTGCCGCCCTCCTCCGACGACACGCCGCTCTCCCGCACCTCCATCATCATGTCCAGGTCGCCGCACGACGAGAAGATCACCTGACCAACGAGGAGGAGGAGGCGATCAGGTACCTCAAAAGTGTAGGTTTTGTGAGCTTGATTCAACATCGTATGCGATTGTTACTTAAACAGTTGTATGAGAAAGACGAGAAAAAGGGCTGTTACATGTGCTTTGGTTATGATTATCATTAATAATGGTGGTTTTAAAATAGCCGTTTAATTGTGACAAATAATTAATAGGCAAGATGATAAAGTCGATGATAAAGGTGGCATGAATTGTACATTTTCCATTCATGTTGTTGGTTCCTTTTCATTTAAAAGTTCCATTTGTACCATTTCACTTGACAAAAATCAAGATTTTGTGCTATTGTTGGCACAAATACAAATTAAATGGTGTAACCAAAAGAAAAGATGCATTTTCTTATCATTTAATCTAATCTAATATATAAACCGGTGTCTAATATATAAATATAATCTAATATATAATACAAAAATATATCTAATATATAAAAATTGTTGTTAGCATGCATTTTTCATTTTTTAAAACCTTCTTAAGAGAGTTAAACTATCTGGTATCTTATCCCTTATATGATCCTCTTAATACAAGTTAAATATATATTGTGGTGTATAATTGGTGTTTATTGCTCACTGTAGATTCAGGCTTATTAATATATATATATATATATATATATATATATATATATATATATATATATATATATATATATATATATATATATATATATATATATATATATATATAATGTGGTGTATGTGGTGTATGTTGAATTGACTGTTTTATTATTAATATTATTATTATTATTATTATTAATACTAATTCACAGTTTTTTTTAATCAATATTATTCCCTTATTTATATAAAAGTAATATTAATGGTGTTTTTAAATAACAGTTGAATTTCCTGTACTTACTGAGCATTTTATGTGTGTTGTACAGTGACCAATAATAATTGGCACACATTTTATGTTCATGTTGATTAAAAGTTCATTTTTACCAATTGACATGAAACGGTGTGAAATCAAGATTTTGGGCAAGATTTTAAATATTTACTCCACTTGGAATATAAAAGTCGTATAAATGTGTTTTTAAAACTGGTACCAAGTTTTTAGGGTCACACCACGTGACATTTTGACATTATCCTATTTAACCAATGACAGGGCTTTATTCTCAATAGATGTTCGGCTGTTGCTATAAAATTAAAGAACAGGCAGTTTATTGTGATGAAGAGGTCAGAGGTCGCTTACAGACGGGTTCTTGGTGAGTCCAACTTCTTGTCCACAGAGAGACAGAACGTTCACCAGCTTCTCTCTGGTTCTTTTCTGCAGGAGGAAGATGGAAGAGAGACACAAACAGACTTTAGACTTAATATATAATATATACGTATATAATTATTTTAACATGTTTTTAGCTTGTATTTAAAAGATCTGACTGAATAAATTAGGTTTTTTCTAACCAGAATGATAAAGTGAGATTACCCGGCTTAATTGGATTATTTGGATTGTTCATTTTTTCAATAGCTCCTTTATTTATGCACTTACATATGTATGCAAAAAAATGATTTGGGTCAAAAGTGTTAGAACGCCATGATTTTTCCATTTTTATAGTTTATTACTAATATGATCTGAATTATCTTGCTGTAGGATGAACTATTCGTGCTGATAAAAAGCAGTTATACAATTATTTAATTAATCAGCAAAAAATTGTTTTGATCAGCTTTCAAGACTTCATTTATATCCATGTATAGTTGTGACATCACAACTTCACATAAGTCGTGACGCTTGTTTTAAGGCACAGTTTCTGCATACAGGCTGTGTGTGTCTCTATGTGGATTGAGTGCTTTCATAGCGTCACATATACACACATATATATAAATATACATATACAC
Organism: Eupleurogrammus muticus; assembly: GCA_036785175.1. Taxonomy (NCBI): domain Eukaryota; kingdom Metazoa; phylum Chordata; class Actinopteri; order Scombriformes; family Trichiuridae; genus Eupleurogrammus; species Eupleurogrammus muticus. The sequence goes on from JAYKQN010000047.1 coordinate 360,010, forward strand.
ACACACATATATATATATATATATATATATATATAAATATACATATATACACACACATATATATATATATATATATACATATACACACATATATATATATGTATATATGTATATATCTATATATATTATAAAGACTGTTCACATTTTAATGAAAAATGGAAAATGTGAATCAGGCAGGTTAAAGTCCACCTGGGACGACTGTGGTCGCCTCCAGCTGACCGGCACCAGGATGGTGTTGGAGTTGGACCCAGAGGAGGTGGAGGAGGTGCTGCGGGTCACGGCCATGGCCCTGGCCTTCCCCTCCCTGACCCCTGACCCCTGGAGCTCGTCAAACCGGCGCCCAATCACAGGGGTCTGTCGAGGAAGAGGAAGAGGAAGAAGAGGCGGGGCCTCCGTGTAAATGTTGTTCACGAATGTTTATCGCTTCACTTTAAACGAGCAAGTTTCCCTCGTCACCTCGGAGATGTCGAAGGTGAAGTCCAGCGTTTTTCCGGGCAGGGCCTTGGCCGAGCCGTCCCACACCCGGCTGACCTCCAGGTTGGAGAGGTCGCCCTGCGTGTGGCCGTACACCGGGTGGACCAGACTGGCCGAGCGGGACACCACCAGCTTCAGGATGTTCAGGGCGTCTTTCCAGTGCACCGTCTACAGAAATCACATATATTATAATAAGACGCTGGACTTAACACGATAACACGAAGTTAGCAGCAGATAAAGCTTCAGGCTCGCAGTGACACTCACCTGGACGTACTTCTCGATGGTTTTTGTGACGTCGGCGTTGAACTGCTTGACCTGCACGGCGGTCAGGTCCATGTGGCTGAGCAGGCAGTAGATGATCTGGAGGAGGGACTGTTGCATGCTGGGAAGGCCCTTATCCAGCAGCTATAGGGAGAGAGAGAAGAGGGAGGGGGTGTAAAGCAACAAGGCTTTTGCAGCAATGCATACATACATTGCTACATGCATCAATCTTTGCAGAAACATAACCGCACAAACCCGGAAAATAAGCTGAGAACGTACCTCGGCCATGTAGGTGACCATGTTGAGCGTGATGTCGGAGAACGCCTCGTGGAGGTAGCGGCACACCACGCTGACCCAGGAGAACGGGTCTCGCGTGTAGGAGCGCGTCTTGTAGAGGGTCATCACGTGGGCCAGATGGGACAGCTTGGTGTTCTTCTCCACTAGACACACCTGAGAGAGGAGGGAGGCTTTTTTAATGATTACCGTATTTTCACATCTATAAGGCCACATTAAAGTCTTATATTTTCTTCAAAATGTGCAGTGCGCCCTATGTATGTATGTAGGGGGAAGTGTGGGCATGGATTGTAGATAAAATAACGGGGATGTGTGTTATGCAGAACATCGTTGTTTTAACAACCTGAAAATGGTAAAGAGACACGCTGATAAAGCACAGTTTAAACTGAAGGAAATCAGCTACACAGCTGAGTTTAAGACATAAGACAGGTGGTACGAGTTGGAGGAAAGACTGGATCAGTGGATCACAGAGCAGAGACTGGATCAGTGGATCACAGAGCAGAGACTGGATCAGTGGATCACAGAGCAGAGACTGGATCAGTGGATCACAGAGCAAAAAACGAGTGGGAGAAGCGTTCCGACAGTCAACATTCGACTAAAAGCAGTAAAGCTAGCAAAAATTAAAATTGAACAGGGAACAGAGGAAACAGGAACAGAGGAAAGTGACTCTGTTGGTGAAGAAAGTGAAGCTGGCATGTTTGATGGAGATTTAGCTGCTGTTGGAATCAGAAACAGAGGATGAGGACTTTGATGGTTTGATTGATGACATTACCCCGCTCTATTTTTAAATACACACACTTGTGTGCTTGTTTTATCCGTGTGTTTTATGATGATTAAAAAATGTCAGTACTTTGTAATCAATACTTAAATAAAGCACAACCAAACTCAGTTTAACTCCCACTCTATTTCTGTATATAAACCCTCCCCTATAGTTAGGTTCCTTATGTGTGTGTTAAATACAGTAATGACACAGAACTCAGACTGAGTCTTATGGTCGTGTTAATACTGTATGTTTATTCCCCCATGGCTGTGACCTCTGACCTCAACCTGGAAAAATTAAACTCGCACAAACCAATGTGAACCTGTAGAGTAGAGCGGTACCTGTGCGATCCTCTCAGCGCTCTCCTTGCAGAACTGAGTGGGGTGTCCGAAGTGCTGCACCAGGTGGGGCAGCAGACACAGCACGTTGAGGGGGAAACCTGCAGAGAGAGGGGGGGAGGCTAGACTTCAACACTACCGGGTGCAAATAAAAACACATCAGTGACCGAAAGATCTTCACGAAAGATTTAAAAGAGGTCGACCCTGCCCCCCCCTCCAATACCGATGGACTGCGAGCTGTCCACCACGGGGACCCGGGACACCGGCGTGAGCTGGCAGAAGAGCTGCAGCGTGAGGTCGGACGTGGCCTGCGACGTGAAGCCCTTCAGCAGCAGCTGCTGGATCCCCGAGAAGCCGCTCCACCGCAGCTGGGCCTGCAGCTTCTCCAGGCGCTCGCGGTTCTCCGCCCTGTCCAGGGGCACCTGGGAAATAATCAGATCGGATTTTTAACATTATTTGTATAGCCCGCAATAACACGCTGTACTAAAAGCAACACAACATCCCCCTGTCCTTAGACACTCACATCGTACAAGGTGAAAAACTCCCTAAAAAAAAAAATTAACAGGGGAAAAAAAGGTTTTTAATGCCACTAAGAATATAATGCAGTGACGTCTCATAACATTTAGCTGAACTTTCCCTTCACTGTTCACTATAGTAATATCAATATTCCCACAATTATTGGTGTTTCTAAGTGAACACCTTATAATTGAGACTGTTTTTAAAATTGGCTATTGGTCCAGATTTTCCAGTGGTGCCCCGCTTATAATTCATTTAAATCCAATAAATTAATTAATTTTAATAGTTATTATTAATCATATTAGATGATTATCAATTTCATGCAACACAACACAGGAAAAGTGTAATTAATATCAACTGGAATAACAGAAATATAATGAATCGTAGTGTTTGTGGAGGATGAGATAAAACAGGGTTTTTTTGGGGCGTTAAACAGTAGAGTTCTCATAAAATGAATTCTACTACACTCGTGTGGTTTAAATCAATGCTTATTGTGCACAGGTATTGTTTCTTCTATATGTGCATTAACCTATAGCAATAATGCATGGCTCTGAGCTGCTACAGTTTAAATATCTTGGTCTCGTTGCCTTTAAGGAACACAGCATCTTTCGTCTCTTCTACCTTCGACAGCAGCTTGTGAACGAGGCGAAGCGACATCTGATACTCGAACTCGAAGTCGGACTCCATGAGGGACACGGCCACCCAGAAGACGGTGGCCAGTATGGACGAGGGGTGGGACACGTGGGCGGGGTCAGACAGGACGCTGGGGTCGATGCGGTTGGTCGACGACGTGCAGGACCCGGGGGTCCGCCCCGTCCGCGAGAGGCCGTGATTGTTGCAGGCCTGTGGATTGGAAAAAAAAATCAGAACTATGAGCGGGGAGGCGACCTCGTATTCGACATTAGCCGCCATGACTCTCGCCGTGCCTGTATCCGGTCCAGAGTGGCGCTGCGTGGGGGGTCCGACGCCTGGTAGCCGCACTCGCCGAACTTCTTGGGCACGGAGTAGGAGCGCTGGTGGCGCTGCGACGACAGGCCGGCGAACCCGGGCCCGGGGAAGTTCAGCTGGCCCGTGCTCTTCCTGTTCATCAGTTTGTCGCTGGTCACGAAGTCCGGGGAGGACGTCCTGTGACGCACACACACACACACACGGGAAAAAAAAAATTAGCTTTACCATTACAGATTCTGGATGATTTTAGAATTTGCAGCAGAGCCCAACCTGGTTAAAGCTGCCATGAGGTCGCTGTTTTTCAGACATTCTGCTAGATTCACCACCACCGACTCCAGGGTCAACAGCACCTCCATCACGTAGCCCTGAAACACAGACGACTTGTGACTAAAAAAACGAGCACCGACGCAAGTTTGAGGTGCTGAGAAAAGCCACCGGTTGCCGTCCCTCACCTGCACCTCGTCGCCGTGCTCCCCCACCACCTCCACCAGGCGCGACACCAGGTCGGAGACGGCGTGGTTGTTGATCGGCTGCTTCAGGGCTCTGAAGATCTGGAAGGAGCGGCCGGCGTAGTGACGCGAGGAGCTGCACAGGGCGGTCTGCAGGGCCACGTCGCTCAGCTGGTGCTCCAGGTGGAAGTCTGGACAGAGAGACACAACTGTCATGTGGTGTGGCCCTAAAACACCTGGTACCAGATAGTTCAACTCTCCTAAAAAGGTTTAAAAAAAGGAAAACGCATTGTAGGGGTAGGTGAGCCATCAATCACCAGAGTAATCACTAAATCTCAAGAATGGAGCTGTAATTCTCTGAGTTTATTACAACCACTACGTGCATAATTCCCAACACCGCACCACTGTGTAAGTCACGTTGCTGTCAAGACAAGTGACTGCTGCAAGAATGCATAATGACACACACACCTTCAGGAAGAAATATCAACAGTGAAATGAACAAAGCAACCCGAAAAGGTATAAAAGCTTCCAGTTAGTTTCAGACTTCTCATGCAGGGACTTATTCTAACTTACAGTAAACTATTATTTGTGACTTCTAAACCTCTGCTTTTTGGAATAAGTATTGGATTTACCTTTTGGATATATTTTGAGTTTCTTTATATAAGCAACAACAATTTGGATATAAGTCACAACAGCATGCTGTCAACTAGTTTTATATTCTAGGTAAAGTAAATATTTCATCATTGTTTTTTCCATTTCGACACATTTCATGTCAAAAAAATTTAACTTTAATGACATATATGTAAAATACACTAAATATAGACTGTGCCTAAACTGAATGTGATTCTGTCACAGCTACACGTGACCATCCCACAAACAGCTAATTAACCACCAGTTTACCATGAATATGTCTCATTCAAATTCATCAGATTATACACAGGCGTTTCATCAATGTGGATATTCAGCATCTTAGCTGTGACATCACAAATACACTTTACCAATGGGATAGTACCAAAGACGTCATGTGGTGTAATCCTGAAAACTTGGTACTAGATAGCTTAACTCTCTAAAAAAGGTTAAAAAAAAGATTTAAAAAATGCATGCAATCAACTAATGGTGTATATATATATATCGTATATGGAGTTTGTAGCACTTTTAAAATGATGTTATACTCCTGTTTATTTAAAATAAATAAGCATAAAACCTGAACGAGTTCCCCACCTGACTTGGACTCCTTGAAGACGGAGACGACGTGGCGCAGGAAGTTGGAGAGCTGCTCCGTGCTCTTGGAGTTGGGGTTCTTGGGCGTGATGTCCTCGTGCACCCACAGCGGCCCGAAGGCTCTGTGCAAAAACAACGCAGTACTCCAAGCACTGAAAACCCGCCACCAGTAGCACCACACACGGGTTACACAGGAACGCATGCACTTCACAGTCACACCGCTGCTTAATCATCTGTACCGTATTTTCACGACTATAAGGGCACATTAAAGTCTTTTCATTTTCTTCAAAATGTTGGTGCTCCCTATGTATGTATGTAGGGGAAGTGTGGGCATGGATTGTAGATAAAATAACGGGGATGTGCGTTATGCAGAACATCGTTGTTTTAACAACCTGAAAATGGTAAAGAGACACGCTGATAAAGCACAGTTTAAACTGAAGGAAATCAGCTACACAGCTGAGTTTAAGACATAAGACAGGTGGTACGAGCTGGAGGAAAGACTGGAGCAGTGGATCACAGAGCAGAGACTGGATCAGTGGATCACAGAGCAGAGACTGGATCAGTGGATCACAGAGCAGAGACTGGATCAGTGGATCACAGAGCAGAGACTGGATCAGTGGATCACAGAGCAGAGACTGGATCAGTGGATCACAGAGCAGAGACTGGATCAGTGGATCACAGAGCAAAGACTGGATCAGTGGATCACAGAGCAAAGAACAAGTGGGAGAAGCGTTCCTATGGTCACCATTCGACTAAAAGCAGTAAAGCAGCAGAAGAAATGAAAATTGAACATTTCTGTCTTGGTGCTTTTGTTTTGGTGCCATTTCTCCATCCAGACCAGGACTACGGTAGCACAGCAACTTCCAGCGGATTATAACACATCATTTAGAGGAAAGTGACTCTGATGGTGAAGAAAGTGAAGCTGGCATGTTTGATGGAGATTTAGCTGCTGTTGGAATCAGAAACAGAGGATGAGGACTTTGATGGTTTGATTGATGACATTACCCTGCTCTATTTTTAAATACACACATTTGTGTGCTTGTTTTATCCGTGTGTTTTACCATGATTAAAAAATGTTAGTACTTTGTAATCAATACTAAAATAAAACACAACCAAACTCCGAAATATGCAGAAATAGCTCCCACTTCTGCATATATCTATGTGTGTATATCTATGTGTGTATATCTATGTGTGTATATATCTATGTGTGTATATATCTATGTGTGTATATATCTATGTGTGTATATCTATGTGTGTATCTATGTGTATATCTATGTGTATATATCTATGTGTATATATCTATGTGTGTATATCTATGTGTGTATATATCTATGTGTGTATATATCTATGTGTGTATATATCTATATGTGTATATTAACCCTCCCCTATAGTTAGGTTCCTTATGTGTGTGTTAAATACAGTAATGACGCACAGAACTGAGACTGAGTCTTTTAGTACAGTGCGCCTTATGGTCGTGAAAATACTCAAAAGTCCAAAAGAAGCACTGAAAAACGTCGTACCTGGTGGAGAGGAACTCGATGAGTTTGTTCGTCTTCTCGTCCGTCTCGTTGGGCGCGTCCTCCAGGTCCTCCAGGTCGTCGGGCGTCACCAGGGGCAGGTTCCCCACGCTGCCCGCCGTGCTGCCGCCGCCCAGGCTGGCCGAGGACGAGTTGGAGGTGGAGCTGAGGCCGGAGTCGGCCACCGGGGATGCCTGCCACTCCCGCAGGAAGTCAGGAGCATCTACGCCAGCGTGGAGACACGAATACAGAATTAGTTTGTTGTCCTACATGTTGAAATCTGTTTTAATATCCACCAGATTATTTAATCTCCATCTGTGCTACAGGTCAATACAAAAACACATGGCACCATCACCATCAAATAGCATTCTGTGTCCAGTTCAGACAATAACCATTAAATAAAGGTCTGACAGAAACACAGTTGAATCTATTGCATGTACACAATGATAAAATGAATCTTTCAACTCACGTGACTGCTGATAATCCGTGTGGTAGCTGGATTTGATGGTGAGTGTCTTGTTGTCGCTGATCTCTCTGGTCAGCATCAGCACCGAGGCTATCACCTGGAAACACAAAAAAAATATGTGCAATGAAGAGAAAATATTAACTGCGGCATTTCAGAAGAAAGAATACAGCTGCACTATTTGTAAAAAACAGACAATTTAAATGTTCTTACATTTGTAAATGTTTATACAAATATGCATATCAGAAACATTAAAATATCTTATATAAAAATAAAGATCTATATCTATATATATATATATATGTATATATATATGTATATACACATATATATATATATATATATATATAAAATACAATACAATACAATATAATATAGGATAGATGCACCATATATATAAGATAGATGTACTCTATCTATTATATGTATACATAAATATACATACACATTTAAGCTCAAAATTATCCATACCCATATCAAATACAAGGGATTTCTTGATTATTTTCACTTAAAAATGAGTATTTCACCTCAGTTTTTACTTAAATAGGACACCAAAGAAAGTCTTCCAACTATAAAGTGTATATACATAAAGACAGATTTCCCAGCATGCCCTGCAGGAGCTTTCTATATCATAGTCATTTGTTGATGTGATTTTTGGTTTTCACTCAGTTTATTTCCACATTCTAACAAAACACAAATCAATTATGGCTTCAGACTTTGTGTCCTATTTAAGTAAACAGATGTTGACAGGGGTATGAATCCTTTTGGGCTTAAGTGTATATATATATATATATATATATATATATATATATATTTATATATATATATATATATATATTTACCTGGAAGTTGTTGTTGCAGGAGAGGGCGATGAGGAGGTGCAGAAGGAGACGTTTGCTGTGTTCGTAGACCTCTGGTCTGTAGTGGTCCAGACCTGATGAAATAATAAAACACATCCAGTCAGACAATGACGGGATTGGACGTAAACTACAACAGAAGAGGTAGTAACCATAGCAACATATTAAAACTTAATTAAAAAAAATAATGAAGCTAAAAGGAAAAAACGATTTCTGATTTTAATTTGTAATGATTTTGATCTGCAAAATGTAAATGGCTTGGAATTAGAGACCTGATGAATGCTATTTAAAACTATTTTAAAAAGACTTCATCTTGCCACACACACACACACACACACACACGTACAGTACAGTCTGTGTGTTTCTAGGAAGGGAACATTCATGCGTTTGGCCGACTGGGTAATAATAAGCTTCCTCTCCTCCGGGCCAGGTGCGGAATGCGGAATCCGCGTAAGATGTTTTTACGTAATAAAACGTCTCTGCACAGCTGACAGGGGACGGTATGTGTCCCCGTGTCAGATAATAAATTCGTGGAGCGCCGTGTCTGCGGTTGCACAGAAAGAACAAAACTGGCATGTGAACGGCACGTGTTTGGGCCAGAGATAAAAAAAAAAGCTGTCACGCTATGAGCCTTTTTACGTCACACGATCTTTTAGATCTTTTAGATGTTATGTAATATGATCAGAGGTTGATTAGCGATTATAAGTAAGGGTTCAACTTCAGACCTGATATTAAACTATAATAATATAGTTTAACTGTATGAATGACATTTAGCATAATGTATATATTCATAATTAATCATTTAGAGGCTAGAGTTGTAGGACAATGCCAAAACTGCTGTTTATTTATTTATTTAAGGAGACATAGAAGCTCATTAACAAACAAAAAAAGTGACCAAAAGGCAGCAAAATTGTACAAATATTAAAAGGGTTTGTAGGAACAATGTCAAAACTGTCATGTGGTTTAATTAAAAGTTAAAAATTCATGCAATCAACTAGTTTAACATTCTAGGTGGATTAAATATATAAAGATTTATCATTCTTTATATATATCAAAAATCACACAAAATCAAGAATTTTCTGAAAAAAATTGCACAAATGGACTTAAAAATGACAAGAAACCAACCAGAACACAAAATGTACATTTATAGAGACCTGATGAATCCTTCTTAAGCCTATATTTTAAAAACGTTCTTGACTTTCTCATCTCGTCAAACACCAGAGCTGATTTCTCCTGCATGTGATGTGTGTTCTATATGTGTTCGATAACGTGCACTCTTACCCAGGAAGAGGGCATGCAGCAGTAAGGGCAGGTGTAACGCCCAGTCCTCCCTCACGCTGTGGTCCACCACCATCTCCGTCATGAAGATCACAGCGATGTTACACCTGAGGATGAACAGACATTACAGAGAGTAATATCTTATCAAACCCTTTTTTTAGTGGCTTGTTTTTTTATAGTTCAGCGCAAGGGTGAATTCCACTCCTAAGGAAATCAGTAATGCAGAAGAAGAAACCTGTTTTTCCCTGACATATACAGACATGTTGTGAGAACTACATTAAGTTTAAGTTTATTTATGTTTAAGTTTCTCTCCTTGAACATATATATATGTTTTTACACACACACACACACACACACACACACACACACACACACACACACATATATATATACATATATACACACATGTTTTTGTGTATAACATGTACATTAAATTTAATTAAATTTCACATCGACTTGTGTGAACATAAATCATAAATCTATCTTGACTGACTCTGTCCTGTAATTCCAAGATGCTTTTTTCAACCTAATGGTTTTTCTCAGGTGTTGAGAGACACGGAGGAGATGAAAAAAAAAAGAAAACCTCCTTGTGATCTTCATTCTTCACATAGCAGCGGCGGCGTGAGCTGGCTCAGTTTCATTCTGCGGCGTAGTTTATCAGAACATCTGCGGGGAGGTGTGACGGGTGTGTGTGTGTGTGTGTGTGTGTGTGAAGATTCCGCAGCTGCCTCGCCGCCGTGTGTGTGTGTGAGCGTACCTGTGCAGGGGTCCTCTGGGGGTGATGGTCTCCGGCAGGTAGTCCACCAGGGGGGCCCAGCAGCCCCCGTTGACGGGCATGGGCAACGGCTGGGGGTGGTTGGTCTCCAGGACACCCAGCAGCCACCCGGCGTACGGCGGGAGGGGGTCATCTGTAAAAAAATAATAATGAAATATATCAGATATGTGCAGATATATGCAACACAAGCTGGAAATCTCTTTAAACTTTAAGGATATGTATTTAAAATACTCTGAATATAGACTGTTAATGCAAAAAAAAGAGCCTAAACCGCACATGATTCTGCCACAAATGCACATAACTATCCCAAAAACAGCTAATTAATAACATTAATAATATGCACTTTTCTACATGTAATTTTACATTGTAATTACACGTAATTTTTGTAAAAATGGTACAAACGGACTTTCTGGTGACACAAAACCATTATTAAATATAAAATATATATTTTATTTTTAATAATTATATAAATATAACAAAAACATTTTCAGATACTTGATGAATGCTTTTAAAGCCGTATTTTTTTACACTATAATCTGTGTGAATTTTGCACATTCCTTGCGATTTTTTTGTAAAATACCTGATACCTTTAAAACTTGACATCTATTATTCGCCACTGACCCTAATACAATATTATTTTCATTGGGCAAGTATAAGCAAAAAGCTTTTTTTTTTGTCTAAATATAAGATATGAAATAAGGAAATCAGAATCTGTGGAAATAGAATTACTTACAATTACAATTACAAATACTTATATTTAATATTCTATGTAGATTAAATATTTAAAACTGATCATTCCTTCTTCAGTAATTACCTGTAACTGAAACATGTAATTTTACATTGTAATTACACATAATTTTTGTAAAAATGGTACAAATGGACTTTCTGATGACACAAAACCTTTATTAAAAATAAAATGTACATTTTCAGGTACTTGATGAATGCTTTTAAAACCAGCTTTTTAAAACTGTTTTTTACACTATATTCTGTGTGAATTTTGCACATTCTGTGCGATTTTTTTGTAAAATACCCTGCTGACCCTAATACATTATTATTTTCATTGGGCAAGTATAAGCAAAAAGCTTTTTTTTGTCTAAATATAAGATATGAAATAAGGAATTCAGAATCTGTGAAAATAGAATTACTTACAATTACAATTAGTAAAATTTTTGTATTACACACCAGTGGTGGTCTCTCAACGATCACAATTAACTTTACATGTCAAATGCATCTCAAATGGGAAAGTTTTACATGTTCATAAAACATGCTTTATATACATTAACGTTTGGGGTCATTAACCACAATGAATGTGTAATTAATTACCACAATTACTGTGGTAATTGACTATTCTAGCTGCAAAATGTCTGTTTTTTAATACAATATCTCCATAGGTGAATAGAGGCACATTTCTCCACTGTTCTAATGGTACATTGTGTTTGATAATTGCATTAATTGTCAATGTCTTGACTATAATTTCCTATTCATTTTGCAACTCATTTGATAAATAAAAGTGTGACCTTTACATGGAAAAACATAAAATTGCCTGGGTGACCCCTAACTTTTAGACATCAGTGCATCCAGTGAGTGAAATCTCTGTATGAGCACCCTGGCTTGGTTAAGTGGTTATGTCTCCTGGTCTGAAAGCCCTTTCTCCTCGGCTGGATATAGGTTCTGCTTAGTCACATGACGACAAGCAGCAGACTCATGCCTGGATGCCCCCTAACACAGATCCCTGCTAAAGATAGACCACCACGGGGGGTGAATCTGTGTCATATGAGACGGTGTTGGGCCTTGACTCCAGTCCAAATAACAGGACTCATATCCACTTACCAAGAACAGCATTGCATGATTGCATAGTCAGATTCTTCACCCTACCAACTGTCAAGCTTCTACATTTACCTCTGTACGTAGAAGGCGAGTGATGAATATAAAAAAAAAAGAATTCAGGAGAACTCACTCTTTTCATCCTCGTAGGAGCCTCCAGAGCTGTTGCTGTAGCGGGACTCCAGTCTGTTGTGAGCCCTGGCCCTGTTCACACAAATAGCATATTACAAGTCAAATTTAGAGATTTCACTATTTTTTTTTTTGCTAAACCTGAAGTCTTAATACTGACCGTTCTTCGCTCTCTCTAACCAGCTTGTTCTCGTCCGTGTCGGCCAGGTTGTCCTGACCCGCCACCACGGTGTTGCTGCTCGACGTGGTGCCTGCACGGGACATTTCAAGTCACAAGTCAGACATAAATCTATTGCTATTAAGGTCTATATCTGTGCACACAGACAGGGATTTTCTCCTCCTGTTTCTCACCTGTCTGTGAGGTGGAGGCTTTGTTGCTGGCGGCGAAGCGGTAGAACGGGGGGTTGTCGCAGTGCAGCACCACCGGGTTGACGGGGTCGGTCTGCTGCAGCTCGAACAGCAGCTCCTCCATCGTCTGGATGGTGTTGTTGCGACACAGGTAGATCACCACCTTCTTGATCTGAAGCGTAAATGTCAATCAGACTCAATACATTTTCATTCCCTCTGCATATTTTGTACAATAATTATGAAGATGTATTTATTTTGTTGTGGTGCCTTGTCATATCATGAAAAACATATCCCCAATATCTGCAATTTTTAAATTGTCCCCTATATAGAAACCCTAGTAAAAACATTATATGCATGGGTCATCTAAAATTACTGTATTTTCACGACCATAAGGCAGCGTACCAAAAGGCTCAGTCTCAGTTCTGTGTGTCATTACTATATTTAACACACACATAAGGAACCTAATTATAGGGGAGGGTTTATATACAGAAATAGAGCTAAACTGAGTTTGGTTGTGCTTTATTTAAGTATTGATTACAAAGTACTAACATTTTTTAATCATCGTGCGCATGGTAATACACACGGATAAAACAAGCACACAAGTGTGTGTATTTAAAAATAGAGCGGGGTAATGTCATCAATCAAACCATCAAAGTCCTCATCCTCTGTTTCTGATTCCAACAGCAGCTAAATCTCCATCCAACATGCCAGCTTCACTTTCTTCACCATCAGAGTCACTTTCCTCTAAATGATGCGTTATAATCCACTGGAAGTTGCTGCGCTACCGTAGTCCTGGTCTGGATGGAGAAATGGCACCGAAACGAAAGCACCGAATTTTCATTTTTGCTAGCTTTACCGCTTTTAGTCTAATGGTGAGCATAGAAACACTTCTCCCACTCGTTTGCTCTGTGATCCACTGATCCAGTCTCTGCTCTGTGATCCACTGATCCAGTCTCTGCTCTGTGATCCACTGATCCAGTCTTTGCTCTGTGATCCACTGATCCAGTCTGTGCTCTGTGATCCACTGATCCAGTCTCTGCTCTGTGATCCACTGATCCAGTCTCTGCTCTGTGATCCACTGATCCAGTCTTTGCTCTGTGATCCACTGATCCAGTCTTTGCTCTGTGATCCACTGATCCAGTCTCTGCTCTGTGATCCACTGATCCAGTCTTTGCTCTGTGATCCACTGATCCAGTCTCTGCTCTGTGATCCACTGATCCAGTCTTTCCTCCAACTCGTACCACCTGTCTTATGTCTTAAACTCAGCTGTGTAGCTGATTTCCTTCAGTTTAAACTGTGCTTTATCAGCGTGTCTCTTTACCATTTTCAGGTTGTTAAAACAACGATGTTCTGCATAACGCACATCCCCGTTATTTTATCTACAATCCATGCCCACACTTCCCCTACATACACACATAGGAAGCACCAACATTTAGAAGGAAATATAAGACTTTGATGTGGCCTTATAGTCGTGAAAATACGGTAATTTCTGGGGTGAACTGAGAGATTTTCCTTACATAAGGCAGCAGCGTGGTGTCACTGCTGACTCCACACAGGCTAATGAGGAACTGCAAGGTGATCCGCAGGTTGTTGCTCCACCTCTCGTTGGACACCAGGGCGTTCCAGGCGCTCTCGATCTCCGGTCCGGGAACCTCGTCTCCGTACTGATGACAAAAAAAGAGTTAAAAAGCGGCAGCTCGCCAAGAGGAGGAGTCTTAAAATTGCGCATTCTAACCTTAGCGGTCATGAACATGAGGTTGTTGAGCACCAGCGAGGTGGCCTGCAGGGAGCCCCAGCCGTTGCCCCTCAGGCTGGGCGAGACGCTGTGGGCCTGGCCGCGGGGCTCCTCCTCCGGGGTGCAGGGGCTGGAGGCGGGGGGCAGCAGGCCCGTGTCCACCAGCTCGATGTTGCTGAGCCACGGCAGCAGGTAGGACAGCATGATCTGGCGGCCGTTGGAGTGCGTGGTCGGGAAGCGCTGGCTCACCTCTGCAAAGACGGAGGGAAACGGTTTGAGGGAAATGCATCGAGGAACGCCGAGCATTCCAGTAAACACTGGTTTACAGGGAAAAATCCATTTTTTGGGACATTTAAAGCTGAGATTATACCAGACAGAAAATATGAGGTACAAAGTCATGAACGTCATGTGGTGTACACTCAAATATATTTATAATTTCATTCTTTTTCAGTTTCAGGTTTTATATATAAAGTGGCTATGTTGTCTTTATTATATGAGACTGTATAAGGGAGAAAGTCACTCATGAAGCACAGGCTGACTAATGCCACAATCAGAATCAGAACAACTGTTCTCCTGCTCTGATGGATTAGTTGTTCCACAGAAAGAACCTGCGCACAGATTCACCAAATAAATAGCGCCGTATTTACCTGAGAACAGAGGTAGCGTGAGCTCCGGGTACATGCTGGCCAGCTGGATGGACAGCTGGGACAGGTTGACGCTGTACAGCGGCGGCAGGGGGCCGTGGGTCCCGTACAGGATGTTGCCGGGCTTCTGCTCCACCATCCGTTTGGAGTAGGCGCACAGCTTCGACTCCAGCACCTGAAGGATGAAATCATTCATCCCGTTCATCACATGTCGAGCATTGCTTTTTTTGCTTTGCTCTTTTCTGTGTCCCTGGTTCGTACCTGCATCAGCTGCATGGAGATCTCGTATATTTCCCGGCTGGTGTCTGAGGCCTTGAACAGAACCAGGTTGAGAAGCGTGACCAGGTCACAGGGGTAGTTCCTGGCAAAATAATTGAAAAAAAGAAAAAGAATACAGGAAATTACATTTTAATTAATTGAATTATTAAAGAACAACATGCAGCTACACAACTGTCCTACAGTTTAATCTGATTTATAATATTTCACTCTAGTAAAATGATAATTACCCTATTTTTTAATGTAATTAAGCACCTTAAATAGAAGGCTTAGGGTTCACCCAGACAATTTTGTGTTTTCCATGAAAAAGGTCAGAATTTTATTTATCAAAGCTATAATAGTCATTTACCACATTAATAATGTCCATCCATCCATCCATTGTCTATCCCGCTTATTCCCTTTCGGGGTCGCAGGGGTCTGCTGGAGCCTATCCCAGCGCACTTTATGGGCGAGAGGCAGGGGGATACACCCCAGATGGTCGCCAGCCAATCGTGGGGCACACACACCATTCACACACCATTCACTCTCACACTCACACCTATGGGCAATTTAGAGTTTACCAATTAACCTGAGCATGTTTTGTATTGTGGGAGGAAACCGGAGTACCCGGTGAAAACCCACGCAGACACGGGGAGAACATGCAAACTCCACACAGAAAGGTCCCAGACCCAGGCCCCAAGGCGGTCTTGAACCTGCGACCTTCTTGCTGTGAGGCAACAGTGCTACCCACCGCACCACCGTGTCGCCCACATTAATAATGTATAGAGTAGATTTATGATTAGTTTAATGTTAACTTTATTGAAATACAGGGATTTTCCTTAAAAAATAAGGACATTGTACCAGTGTACCGTAAATTCCGGACTATAAGATGCTACTTTTTCCCCAAACTTTCAACCCTGCGGCTTATTCAGTGATGCAGCCAATTTGTGTAATTTTTCTAACGGCCACCAGGGGCGCTCAAGTAGAAAAGGTCAGATTAAGACCGGTGGAATATATGCGTCGAGGAAGAATGCAACTTCTTGTCTTGTGCATAAATTAAATTAGCGTGAACATACCCTCATCATGGAAAATGCAAAAAGATGCAGCTTTCAAGCTAAAAGCAATGGAGCTGTCCGATAAAGAAGGAAACAGCTGCTGCACGTAAACTTTGTCTCAGGATGAGAGAGAGGCTGAGGGAGTGTGTGACAACGTCTATATGACACTGGTTCATTCCCACACTGAGGAAGATGAAGACGCTTACCGTGATTTTTACCAGTTTGTTCTTTTACCAGACCTGATATACTGTGTTGCTAGCGTGTTGCTAGCGTGTTGCTAGCGTGTTGCTACCATGTTGCTAACGTTTTACTGCCCTGTCACAGGCACCGTTTGGGAAGAAAGTTATATTATTATTATTAAGTTATATTATTACAACTTCGAAAACTCTCTCTGCGTACCGTCTTTCTCTGTAAATATGTTTACATGTTTTAATGTGGGCACATGCGGCTTATATACAGGTGCGGCTTGTGTATGTACAAAATCGGTTTGCGGCTTATAATCAGGTGCGCTCTATAGTCTGGAAATTACGGTACATTAAGCATATTTTGTGAAAATGTAAAACTTTTTTTTCTTTTACGCTGCAAGTTAATTGAGGTAGATGAGAGACCACCATTGGCGTAAAACAAAATCTTCACTTTAATCATTTTCTCATTATAGTATTTGTATTTCGATTTGGTTGGAAATAATGAGGTTTATTTAAAATAATAATTTTCTCCTTCCAACTTTGTTTTTTTCTCACTTTGTAAATCGCACATAGGGTTTTCTAATCATCCATTAGCTTCTAATACAATTATAAAACCACATTAACATGTATAGATTCTTTAGTACGTTATGAAACCGTCACATCCTGGGCGTGCTGCAGATGACGGGGGGGCAGATTCTAAAACGTGATTTTTCGTACCTGTTTCCGCACACGGTGGCGATGGCCTTGAAGCAGCCGGACGCCAGCTGGTACGAGCCGGTGAAGCAGCGGTCCACGGCCCAGTTGAACAGGTTGATCTGATCCGGGTTCAGCTCCAGGAGCAGGATCACCACCTCGCAGCCCAGACGGTGCACCTGGGGAACACAAGAGCACAAAAACGCCTTTTTTTATCCGTATTACATCACAATAGAAGCTCTATACAGTGTTAAATTAAATTATATAAATGAACAACAACTCACCACACCAATTTAGTTAATTATTGTTATTTTAATAATTTTAAATACACACTTCAACCTTTTTATTAAAGTCTAAATCTGAGGTTTCCGCTCACTGATTCTCTTATATTTCTATTTTTATCTACTTTATCTACAGAATAAAGCTTAGGCATGTTATATCGTCTAAGGATTATGCAATCTCAATTATTTCTTATCCATTTTTGTTAGTGCTCGTTCATAGAGGGAAGGAAGTGGTTTTATCGGTTGGTTTTTAAAGATAATTTTCAACTCGTTTATCAACTAGTTTGTTTTTTTTATTATAGGAGGAAATATATTAAATTTTTCATTTTTTTTTTCAGTTTCACGTTTTAAGAAAATACAAAGAGACTGAGCTGTTTTTAACATACGAGACAAACAGAATAAGGAAGAAAGTCGAAACTTTCAATAGTTTTCAACTGGTTAAATATAAAAAAACTGCATCATTCCGTTACACATTTGACATTTTGTGTTGAAAAAAATAACACAAAATTGTGATTTCTGTGAAAGAAAATGACAAGAAACCAACAAGAACACAAAATGTACATTTTCTTAAAGCTGTATTTCAACAAGTTTTTGACTTTCTCATCTCGCCAAACGTGATTTGTCACCGATTAATGAAGCAGAAATAAAATGACCCGTTCTTTCTAGAGATGCCTAAAACCTAAAACCTGAATTATATCTTCCTAGGGAGATCGAAACTTGTGCACGAGTGGATGTGAATATTGTTTTTAGTTTATGGGCACTCATGCAGCTTGAAGCTGACTAATATCACAATAAGAATAAGAACAATACCATTTTTTGTAATTATAATAATGTTAAACCTTCATACCCGTATGTCGTGGCAGGCCAGGATGTTGTCGAGCCATTTGTACAGATAGCCGTCAGTAGAGAGACCCACGTTGTCGAAAACCGGACCACAGCACAGAACCGCTGACATGGCCTAGGGGACGGCGTTTAAAAAAAAGAAAAGTTAAAAAGAGTTGTGATCTTGTAAAAGTGAATAAAACAGCAGCGTGTGTTCCTGCTCACCTTGAGGGCACAGTACTGGTACCGGGTGATCTGATGGTTCCGGTCGCTGTAGCGGTCCAGCGGCGTGAACATGACGCTGAAGGGTCCGGCCCACTGGCTGAAGAGGATGAAGAGGTGGTGTCTCAGCGACTGCTGCGGGAACAGGAAGCGCCTGTGGTGGACTGCACAGGCCCGCAGACAGGAAGGGGTTAAAGGGCAGGCAGCAGACGCACGCAGAACGCTTCAATTATGATATAATATAAGAGCATTAGTGCTGGGATGTGCTGTTAATATAATAATATTATAAAATAATCTAGGAATGATTAATTTATGTTATAATATATGAGCATTAGTTCTGAGATGTGTGTTAATATAATATCATAAAATAATCTAGAATCAGAATGATTAAATTATGTTATAATATATGAGCATTAGTGCTGAGATGTGCTGTTAATATAATAATATCATAAAATAAAATAATATAGATTTAACTGAGCAGGACTCAAAATAATGTAAATATCTGTAAAACAATAAGAAAACTCAATTTTAATTCTTATATATGTCTACTGCTGTCCAGCCCTTGCACTTTAATGTCTAAACGTCCTATTGTCTCTGCCTTGTCATATCCTAATTCTTTGTACGACCAGTTCATGTAAAGAAAATTGTGATGACTTGACCTGTCTTAATAAGAAATTATTAATTGAATCCTCCTGGTTTGTCAACAGATGAGTGGTTTAATGACATGTCTAAGATTTCCTCTTATGAGAGGTTGTGCAATGGAATGATAGATAAAGAGGATTTTTATATGAAAATCTGGGTCCCCTATTTGGATGTAATAGAGTAAGTGGGTGACCTGTATTTTTAATTTATTTATTATTAATATTTATTTATTATATTTCCTCTCCCTCTTTCTGATGATAATGTGACATTCAGTGATGTAAAAAAACAACAGGATTTACCGGGAACACACTGGATGAGGTTGGCCACCATCCCGCTGAAGTGGGCCCTGATGTCCTTCAGCACGTCCAGCTCCTTCTCGTTCTCGGCCTCCAGGAGCATCCGGGTCAGGTCCACGTACTCCAGGAACAGGGCGCCCAGCGCCAGCGAGTCGCGCTCCAGGGCTCCGTTCGTGCTGCGAAAGTGGGAGCGAGTAAGAGGAAGTGGCCTGCAGCATGCTTTTATTGGGGGGTAAATATATAAAATATGTATATAATGTTCCACCTGTCGCTGATAACTCCCGCGTTCGCCAGCAGCTCAAAGATCCTCAGCAGCTGCAGCCGGAGAAGGTCCCTCCGCTCGCGGCGCTTCTTGTTCTGAAAGAACGAGTTTTAAATTTACCGCTGCACGTCAAACTCAGGTGTTCCTGTACGCCGCTGTGGAATTATCCAGCTGAACATACATGCATTGTTTTCTTCATAATGGCGTAACTTTACATTAACACAGGATGCATTTGAATAAATAATATTGACATCTACACTGTATTAACTGGAGAATCTGGATAAACATTGCACTTAAAGTTCATATATGTTCTACACACCCAAGGTGTTATTTTCACAAGATTTTGTGTTTTTAAGACATCATAAAACAGCTTCCTATGTACAAAGTGATGTTCATCATTTATTGATTATGGTTCAGTAGCACTAAGAACTTGTAGGTGTGTGTTTTGTTTTTGTTCAGTTTTTATTAATTTTAATAGTAATGAAAGTCGATCAACGAAATATTCATCATAGGTTTAGTCAATTCAGAGACATTTTAACCCAGAAATATTGCATATTTCACCTTGAGTGGTGTCTAGTTATTCAGTTACATTTTTTTGGTTGTTTTTCAAGGTTTTGAATAGATTATTTCCTGAGATTTGCTTCTACACCAACACTATGTAGTTAAAGGGATTGTGGGTTTGTGCACATGAAAAATTCAACAAAAAACTCTTGTTCAGGATAAAATGTTTTGACTGTGCTAAAAATACACAGAACATTTAGTTTTTTTAATTAATTTTAGCTGCTATCTTTGCATCACATCAGGTTCTCTCTAAATGAAGAAGGTGTTATCCAGGTGTGGAACCAGCTGAGGTAACTAGACAATCAATGGACAATTAAGAAAAAAAAACTTTAAAGAAGAAGTGTGACAATATTTTTGCTGCATTTATATTTTATATATTATTTTTCATACCATAATTTTGGTTTCAGACATTTCTTATATTTGTATTCTTTCTATGTTTCTTGTGTAAACGGTTAAAATGTGAATTAACATTGTGATGTGTATAATGACGTAATGACGTACAGGAAGTCATGTGATTAACCTAATGAGTAATTCAGGAAGACGTGTTTTATTTCTCATGGAGCAACAGTTTGTCTGTAAAGCCTCAAAGATCAGTATAAAAACTGTATTTTGCTGCATTGTGTGTTTATTTCTGTGTATGTCTCATGTTTAAATGTTTTCTAAGATTTTATATTTAAGCTTCATAAACGGACTGTAGAGGATTTTGGCCTAAAGATATTTCATTGGTTGAGAAGAGATGAACAATGTTAAGATAATATTATTTATTTCATTTCAGTTTTTCACGTTGTTTGGTTGATTCTTGGAGAAAATAAAACTTCACTGTCATCGAGCATCAGTCGACACACACCTACAAGTTCTTAGTGCTACTGAACCATAATCAATAGATGATGAACATCACTTTGTCCATAGGAAGCTGTTTCATGATGTCTTCAGTAAAATAATAACACCTTGGTGAGTAGAACATAAAGTTGTGATGTAGAATTAAAGGACCAATTCGGAAAAAAACTAATAATAATAACAACACCTTGGTGATGTAGATTTATCTATAGTTTTTGATAGAAAAAACGCTATGTAATTTGTATATATATAATATATTTAATTAAACAGAACGACATTTGAAATAAATTTTTGACTCTAGTTTTCATTTTATCAGTTTTTATGATGCTTGTGAATGTTTGTTTTTGCTCTAAAACCAGATATGAAGAAAATCATGATGAATATCTGCCAGAACTAAAAAAAACTAAACTAAAAACTGAACAACCCGAATGTTTTAAAAAACAGCACACACGCCTACAAGTTATTAGTGCTACTGTACCATAATCAATAAATAATGAACAACCTACATTTATGTCCAAAATTATTTATACCTCTGTGTTTTCACTTACAAATTCGTATTTCACTTCAGTTTTTACTTAAATAGGACACAAAATAAAGTCTGAAGCCATAATTGATTTGTGTTTCATTAGAATGTGGAAATAAACAAAAATCACATCAACAAATGACTATGATATAGAAAGCTCCTGCAGGGCATGCTGGGAAATCTGTCTTTATATATATACACTTTATAGTTGGAGACTTTCTTTTGTGTCCTATTTAAGTAAAAACTGAGGTTAAGTGAAAAAAATCAAGAAATCCCTTTGTATTTGACAGAGGTATGAATCATTGTGGGCTTAAGTGTGTGTGTGGGTCTGCATCACTGTCCATAGGAAGCTGTTTCATCATATCTTTAATAAAATAATAACACCTTGGTGAGTAGAACATGACGTTGTGATGTAGAATTAGGGTCTTATCCTTTAACTAGAGTGTGTTTGATTGTTCCTGCCCCTCCCCACGATCGTGTGTGTGTGTGTGTGTGTGTATGTGTTACCTCAGGCCGACGCTCCAGTGCCTCCTTCATTAATGGATGCAGTTCTTCCACCAGCTCCCTGCGCAAACACGGGATAAGAAGGGGTCAGGTAACTCCACCGATTGATCACTAACTCACATCTTATTTCTCCAACACGGTAATGTTATACTAATTTGTCTGGGGGAGTTCTCTTAAGCTCTTTAAAAAAAAAACAATGGGCGCCCTTTTCGCCAAACATTTCAGGGTAAATATAGTTCAAGTCTTTTGAAATGAAATACCTCCCCCGTTCACAATGGAACCTCTGTTGTGTGGGAAAAAAAAAAACGCGATACATCTCCGTCCCTTCGGAGAATTCCTTTTCTACATCAGTGACGCCGTTTATTTTATTTTTTTTTCCTTTCTTTTCAAAATGTCAGAGAGGCATGCAGTTCATTTCAGCTATGAAGAGAATGCACACATGGACGGTGATACAGGAGAGAAAACTACTAATAAATCACCACCAACAAACCCCAACACGTCATTTTCTTTTTTCTATCGCTTGCTTAGAACAACATCCATCACTCGACTCGAGTGGGACTGCAATGATCCGAGCTCTGTGCGATATTTCACTTTATTTAGCACCTGAAGACCAGAGCGTTTGTGCAGCCGAACCCCAGCACCAGGGACTCTGTGATCTCCAGACTCTCGGCCCTCATGAGCGGAACCAGCTGCTTCAGAAGCCAGGCCACGGAGGGGGTTCCTATCACCTGTGGAACGAAGTAAAACACAAAAATACGCATTATTAGGAATAAAATAGACTATTTCAGCATCGGGCAACATTTAACAACCTCAAATCTGAACTTCTTTCCTACTTTATTGGTAAATATTTGATACGCTCTAAGCTATGACAGTGTTAATATGATCAATTACATTATTAATTCAGTTTTATGTAATTCTGTGCACTACTGTCGAAAGGTCAAAATTGTGTTTGTCCATAAGAGAACACACTTTAATAATAATGTTTTTTATTTGCATATATTACAACAAGGTTTTTCTAATCATCCATTAGCTTCTAATGTAATTATCAAACACAATGTACCATCAGAACACAGGAGAAATGGACCTCTATTCACCTGTGGAGATATTATATTAAAAAACAGACATTTGCAGCTATAATAGTCATTTACCACATTAACATGTATAGAGTGGATTTCTAATTAGTTTAATGTTATCTTGGACTTTTTCTTAAGAAATGACATTTCTAAGTTACCCTAAGCTTTTAAACTATAGTGTACATTGAGCATCTTTTGTGAAGAATATATAACTTTTTTCTTTTAAGCTGCATTTGAAATGTAAAGTTAAATTGAGATAGATGAGAGGCCACCATTGGCGTAATAAAAAATCTTTACTCTGATCATTTTGTCTTTACAGTATGTGTATTTCTTGTATTTTCATGTCTTATGATTAGACAAACATGTGATTTTTGCTTATATATATATATATATATATATATATATATATATATATATATATATATATATATATATATATATATATATATATATATATATATATATATATATATATATATATATATATATGATTATATATGGCATTAGCATCAGTGACAAAAATTTTGAATATATTACAATTTGAAGTTTTAAGATATCACGTATATTAAAATGTGCTTTTTCGTGGCATTGTAATTGTCTTTTTTTTTACAAAAACTTGCAAAAATCACACAGAATTCCAAATATGGTGTAACTGAAAAAAAAGTTTTAAAAAGCAGGTCACTTACCATATTAACAATGTATTTCTAATTGGTTCAAATGCTATCTTTATTGAAAAAACAGTGCTTGTCTCTCTAAAATAAGGACATTTCTAAGTGAACCCAAACTTCTGAACGGTAGTGTACATTGAGCATATTTCATGAAAATGTAAAACTTGTATTTCTTTTAGGCTGCATTTGAAATGTAAAGTTAATTGAGATAGATGAGAGGCCACCACTGGCATTATAAAAAATCATTTTGTCGTCACAGTATTTGAATTTCCATAGATTCTGATTTCCTTATTTCATGTCTTATGTTTAGGCAAAAATGAGCTTTTTCTTATTAGGGTAGGTAAAAAAAATTCCATTTTAAAGAAATCAGGTATATTTAAATACTAGTACCTTGTGTTGTCATGTCATTTGCCATTTTGTTTTTTACAAAAATTGCACAGAATGTCAAATTTGGTGTAATTGAAAAAATAAAAATTTTAAAAGATAGTTTTAAAAGCAAGTCATGAGCAATGAATAGAGTGTATTTCTGATTAGTATGATGTTATCTTCATTGAAAAAACGGTGAAAAAAGTCATTTTCTTTCAAAAAATAAGAGCATTTCTAAGTGAACCCTGTTTTTTTTAACAGTACTGTACTGTAATACTGTAATTCTCTGCACACACACACACACACACACACACACACACGCATGCACGAACACACACAAACACAATAAAAACCACTACACACATGTTAAAATGTACAATCTCTTCCATGAGCTTGTAGCTTTTCATGAACCCTCTGCATACACACACACACACACACACACACACACACACACACACACACACACACACACACACACCTCCCCATGTTCAAAAGATTAAAAAAAAAACACGTGTTTAGTGCATACATCCTTGGAGTTTTAACACCTGCACCTACACAGACACACACACACACACACACACGCACACACACACACACACACACCTTGTTGTCGTAGGTGACGCTGCCGTCCGGCGTGGTGGCCGTGATCTCCGGCGTGGAGGCCCTGAGGTGTCCGGGGGACATGATGCTGGGCCTGGCCACGCCCAGACACAGGATCAGGTAGTTACGCCACAGGGAGATGTAGCTGTCACTGGAGCCGGCCGTGCTGGTCTTTTTGGCATTTACTGGGCTGCTATAGGAAGAAAATAAAAGTAGATCAGATATTTGTATCTGCCATAGACTTGTTTTAATAATTCTACTGTGTTTTGTTGTATTTGTATTACTAAAGTAAAGTTTAAATGCTGTTAACCTATTGGACTCAGAAACATTATATAGACTAAGCTAAATGTGTCAGAAAAGTTGCTCAAATAAATCAGTTTTCTGCTTTGCTGCCATGATTAAAAAATAAAAAAAGTCCCAATATTTCCTCTCATGGCAGTCTCAAGAGTCTAGACCAGGGGTCTCCAGTCCTGGTCCTGGAGCTACTGTGGGTCCAGGTTTTTGTTCCAACCAAGCAGTAACACCTGGTTCTACTAATAAAGATCCTTAGCAAGAACTCTAGTGGTTGATGGAACCAAAACCCTGGACCCAAAGTAGCCCTCTAGGACCAGGGTTGGTGACTCCTGGGTCAACATAGAACATATTTCTAAAGTCTATTTTATTCCCAAAGAACTGTATTTTGACATATATCTAACATTAGTGGTAAACATATTCCATATTAGGACGATTAGTATCTGTTACTTTGGGACTTAATGAGTTGAATTCAGACATAAAACCTCATAATGAAGAGTCTGGGGGAACCAATGTTCTTGTTACACCAGTGTCACTGTGGATCCTTATGGGTTAAGATTGTTTAAATTAAAATAAATAGGCAAATGTGAACCACAGAATGGTTTGCTCAAATTTGTTCAATTATATTAATCAAATCTGGCCCCCTTTGCAAAAAGTTTGGACACACCTGCTTAAGAATGTTTGGAGGATTAGATTTAACATCCGAATATAAGGAAGACTCTTTAAAATCAGTCAGAATAAGAATAAGTCAGAATAATACTTTTTATTCCCAAAGATCTGCATTTTGACATATATATAACATTAGTGGTAAACATATTCCACATTAGGATGATTAGTAAATGTCACTTTGGGACTTTGGGAATGTCACCGTGGGTCCTTATTTAAATAAAAATTTAATGCCTGCTCACGTACTTTGGGTCGACCAGTGGCAGCAGCAGCTGCAGCCGTGTGAAGACGTAGGGCCAGGCGTAGCCCAGGGCGGTGGGGCAGTGCTTGGGCAGGTGCTCCTGCCGCAGGAAGATGTGCAGACACAGCACCCAGGGGTCCCTCACGCACTGGGCGAAGATCCAGACGTGGCTGGGGCTCTTCACGTCGTAGGAGCTGCTCACCAGCCGCGCCGTCCACTCCACCAGCCACTGGAGGTCGACGTGGTGGCTCAGCGGTAGGGTGGACTAGAGAGGGGTGGGTGGGTGGGGGGAGAAATTTAAATTTAAGAAGTGACCTGGAAGGTTGGAGTGTGAAAACTCATCACAAAACACACTTACAGAGTCAGAGACGGCCACGTGAACAAAGCTGTCCATTACGGCTGGGCTCAGCTGGTCCATGACCTCTATCATGGGTTTGTCATCATCCTGAGGGGTTGGGGGTGGAGGGGGGCATTTATAGAAGCAGCTATTAATACAACAGTGTCATAAAAATGTGAGAAAATTCACAGGCTGGAATATGCTGGTTCACTATTCACAGCTCACAGGACAGCTTGTTCTCCTCCCATCCCGCTGTTTTAATGCCAAATTTACCAGGAAATAGCCCTTTCATCTTCAGGCCGTCAGACTGCTGAACTGCTGGGATACTTGTGTCTTGTCTGGGGGTAGTGAGTCTTGTTTTGGGGTACAAATTCTTGTCTTGGGGTATTTATGTCTTGTCTTGGCGTACCAGGTCTTGTCTGGGGGTACTAAGTCTTGTCTTAGGGTACTTATGTCTTGTTTAGGGGTACTTATGTCTTGTTTTGGGGTACTAAGTCTTGTCTTGGGATACTTATGTCTTGTTTTGGGGTACTAAGTCTTGTCTTGGGGTACTAAGTCTTGTTTTGGGGTACTAAGTCTTGTCTTGGGGTACCAGTTCTTGTCTGGGGGTACTAAGTCTTGTCTTGGGATACTTATGTCTTGTTTTCGGGTACTAAGTCTTGTTTTGGGGTACTTATGTCTTGTTTAGGGGTACTTATATCTTGTTTTAGGATCCTACGTCTTGTCTTGGGGTACTTATGTCTTTTTTGGGATACTAAGTCTTTTCTTGGGGTACTTATGTCCTGTTTTGGGATACTAAGTCTTGTCTTGGGGTACTTATGTCTTTTTTGGGATACTAAGTCTTGTCTTGGGGTAATTATGTCTTTTTTGGGATACTAAGTCTTGTCTTGGGGTACTTATGTCTTGTTTGGGATACTAAGTCTTGTCTTGGGGTACTTATGTCTTGTTTTGGGATACTAAGTCTTGTCTTGGGGTACTTATGTCTTGTCTTGGGGTACTTATATCTTGTCTTGGGGTACTTATGTCTTGTTTTCGGGTACTAAGTCTTGTCTTGGGGTACTTATGTCTTGTCTTGGGGTACTTATGTCTTGTTTTGGGGTACTAAGTCTTTTCTTGGGGTACTTATGTCCTGTTTTGGGATACTAAGTCTTGTCTTGGGGTACTTATGTCTTGTTTTGGGATACTAAGTCTTGTCTTGGGGTACTTATGTCTTGTTTTGGGGTACTTATGTCTTGTCTTGTCTTACCTGGTTTGAGTTTTAGCAACACTAGGTAACAGTCACCTTAAGCTACTGCACTTTATTTATTGTTAAGAACTTAGTTTAGGATTGTCTCGTCTTGCACACTTGCACTTTAGTTGTTGTACATGTAAACGCATAGGATAGTGGGATAGTGAAAAACGTAATTTTGAATCCTTTCTATTTCAAGTACATGTGAAGAAATTGACAATAAAACTGACTTTGACTTTTCATTATATTTGTCTTTGACTTCTCTTTGTCCACATGTCAATCATCATCTACGTGAGCGTTGAAAGTGAGAGAAGCTGATGAAAAAGTTGTTGGAGTCGTACCTCGGCGTGCCCCAGGGCTGTGAAGAGGCAACGGATTTCTCTCAACACGCCGACCGCCAACTTCCTGGTGCTGACTTGACAGGAGCAGAGGAGCAGCAGGGCCAGGCCCTCCACCGCGTGGAGCACGGAGCAGTGGGGGCTTCGCTCTGGTAGTCTGGGGCTGGCCTGAGGAAGAGAAAAGAGACATTAATTCAACCTGGAACCTGAAAAGCGACAAATACTGCCGCTTTTCAACCCTAACAAACCTCAACTCCGCCTCGCATCTTCCCCTGGAGCTGCAGGGCCAACCTCCACTGGGTGAGCAGCTGTAGGAGAAGCTTCACTGATGCATCCTGCAAACCCTGATGGGTGTCCTGGACCTGGGGGAGTTTGGAGAAGATGTTTTTACTGTGTCCTCCTGCAGCAACATTTTTTCAATTGGGCCTTAATTCTACATCACAACATTATGTTCTTCCCACCCAAGGATCAATTGATAAAAAAAAAAACTAGCTACAACCAAGGTGGAGGAAACTGTTAAATTATACTTATTAAGCATGTGCAAAACCATTGCAAATGCTGCATATATAATCTTTTATTAAGAGTTATACCTCACGCAGAAGGAAATGTGTGTAACCAAACAGGACGTCTTCCCTCCAGTCCGAGAAGTCGAGCAGCAGGCTCTGCAGAGAGTTCTGGGAAATGAGACGCAGCTCGTCGTCCATGTGCACTGTGAGTCTAAAAGGGAGGGACGATATAACCGATGAGCTGAATGCTGAATGGAAAAAAATATTGTTAGAAAAATTAAAAAGAAGCTGTCCTGTTTCTAACTCACCGTGAGAGCAGGTCGATGAGCTCAGGTTTGGACATGCCGTCAGGGAGGATGCGAGGTATGGCGGCCACACATGTCCTGAACAGGTCGATTTTAGGTTTCCTTTCACCACTGTACAAAAGACAGAATAGTTAATGTTAGTCAACCAAAAGTTCTACAATAAACAGGTTTGATTCCATTCGAGGACGCTACATACGTGATCATGTCCTCCGGCTCCTTGTTGAGCATCTGGACGCTGGTGAGCATCATGCAACGACCCACCTCCTTGTCCAGGTGTCGGAGGATGTTGTCCAGGGCTTTCCTCACCTGGGAGTAGTACAACGACATCCCTGTTTTGGAGGATAACACACAGAGTTAGTTAGAGGCAACAATCAGACTAAATGTGCCCTTGCACCTGCAGAAACGGACCTATCAGCTTGGCCTCCTCCTCTGTGAGGGTCTTGCTGAGATAGGTCTTCTTCTTTTTCAGGGAGTTTCCAGAAGGCAGGGTGGCCCCCGTGTTTGGCATTGGAGGCTCGCCGTCCTTCTGCTGCAGGGCGTCCGCTATGACCAGGAACGCCCGCAGACCTATGTTCATACGCTGGGACACAGAGAAGAACAAAAATCACGTTGTGCAACACGCCACAAGCGCTGTTTATCCA
Organism: Eupleurogrammus muticus; assembly: GCA_036785175.1. NCBI lineage: Eukaryota > Metazoa > Chordata > Actinopteri > Scombriformes > Trichiuridae > Eupleurogrammus > Eupleurogrammus muticus. Next base: position 389,239 of record JAYKQN010000047.1, read on the forward strand.
ATGCAAAGGCGAATTTGTGGCAGGGTAGATAAATATGACATGATCCTATTTTTATGCTTATAAATAATCTTACAATCTTGGTTTAGAGGTCCTCCTAATACTTTGATTGTAAATACCATATTTTCACAACTATAAGGCGCACATTAAAGTCTTAGATTTCCTTCAAAATGTTGGTGTGCCCTATGTATGTATGTAGGGGGAAGTGTGGGCGCACATCCCCGTTGTTTTATCAACCTGAAAATGGTAAAAAGACACACTGATAAAGCACAGTTTAAACTGAAGGAAACAGAGAATTTAAGATTAATGAATCAATGGTTCACGAGTGGAGGAAGCTGGAAAATGAGCTCCGACAAGTGAAGGAGACGAGACAGTGGAGAAAGTGAAGCTGGCATGTTTGATGGAGATTTAACTGCTGTTGGAATCAGAAACAGAGGATGAGGACTTTGATGGTTTGATTGATGACATTACCCCGCTCTATTTTTAAATACACACACTTGTGTGCTTGTATTATCCGTGTGTTTTACCATGATGATTAAAAAATGTTAGTACTTTGTAATCAATACTTAAATAAAGCACAACCAAACTCAGTTTAGCTCCGGCTCTATGTGTGTATATATCTATGTGTATATATCTGTGTGTATATAAACCCTCCCCTATAGTTAGGTGCCATATGTGTGTGTTAAATACAGTAATGACACACATATATTTTTATTTTTTCACTTACAAATCAGTATTTCACTTCAGTTTTTACTTAAATAGGACACAAAAGAAAGTCTGAAGCCAAAATTGATTTGTGTTTCATTAGAATGTGTAAATAAACAGAGTGAAAACAAAAAAAATCACATCCAACAGTGTCCTATTTAAGTAAAAAAAGTGAAAAAATAAAGAAAATAAACACATTAAATAAAATAAGTTGATTGTACATAACATTCTGTCATACTGACAATAACATATATGGGTTGAGTGTTGTATATTAATGGCTTTACTGTGCAGTTATTTCAATGATTTGTTATTGTTCTCATAGCTGGAATACAGTTATCACGTTGCACGAGATAAACTGTGAGTGCATCACTCCACACGACAGCTGACATGTTGTTTATCGAGCCCGCTCGTGCATTTCATTTCAACGCTCCGCTCCGACAGAGGACATACTGTTCTCTACCTGCCTCGCTGAATGGAGAAAAAAAAATGCTCATCCTTGTAACACGCCCGCGGACACGCTGTTGATCTGCGCGTAATTATGTGCGTCGTGCCTTCCTTACCTCTGGGTTGAGACTGAAGGCCTTGGCGGGTTTCCCGACGCTCAGCAGATCGAATATGATCTCCTTCATGGCGAAATCCAGTCGCTCCTGAAAACAAGACGGACGAACACGTCGGGCGGTTAGAGGAGTTAACGCGGTCACCGATGAAGCACTGATGGGAGGTTTTAATCATGATTATATAGAGAAAACACACTTATTCACAGCATATCTTGAGTTATTTACACTGAGGTCAAAAGGCATTTATTTGTAAATGTCATACATGCTGTTATAGAGCAACGAGTGCACACACACTGTAAAAATATTTTAGCAAGTTTTAAAATATCAACCTAATATTTCAGAGTGTCTATGGGAGTAGGTATTACAGTCATATTTTTCCCCTTTTGACCAGTTCATGCAACTGTGTCAACAAAGAATTTTGTATTTAATCAGCATTTGTTTTTCCTCAGTGAAAAAAATTGGCAAATTGTCGACTCAGCACAAAAATATTTCTTCATTTCGGCCTCAGTTCATATTTACGTGGGCGTCACACACACCTGTGCATTAAACTGGATGATAGAATGGGAGGTTTTAATCATGATTATATCACTTATTTGTACATGTCAAACATGCTGTCAAAGAGCAATGAGTGCACACACTGTAAAAATATTTTAGTAAGTTTTAAAATATCAACCTAACATCATCACTTTTGTTCATGGATATTTCAAAACCTGCAGTCTGGGTAATCCTGTATTATAAGAGTATCAATGATAGGCAAACTGTCGACTTGGCACAAGAATATTTCTTCATTTCGGTTCGTATTTACGTGGGCGTCACACACACCTGTGCGATAAATTGGATGATCTTGACGAAAATGTTGAGCGGCATGTCCCTGGGCATGACGCTGCGGCTCCCTTTGGGGAACAGGGTGGAGGTGATTGACGTCAGGCGGCTGTGGGTGTGGACAGGAGAGACGGGAGTCAAAATACTCGATGTACGATATCGAAGAATCATCTGTTATGTCAGCGGTAACAGACGGGTGTAATTACTGAACTGATTACACAACCCTACAACGGAAAACCTCAGCAAACTCTGCTCAGTTATCTATTCCGTCAAAATCTTCAGTTTAATATTAAACAATGAACACAAAGATGGGGCCTAATCACGGCTGTCTTTGTATATAATATTTGAGCTTTAAGTAAGTGTATATGTAAGTATATAAACATATCACACCGATCTTTACAATACACACACATACATATATGTATGTGATCACTGACATTAGCAGAGATTTAAATGAATAGATAAATAAATTCATATGTGCACGTTCTTTATCATAATGATGCAGAGCAACGTGTTGAGTATGTGTACTTTTATACATTCAAAAGTAAGTACTTTTTTTGCTTTTACTCTTTATGCGAGTTAATATTTTGCAGGGTATTTGGTACTAAAGTTAAAATCTTCTTCCACTCATCAACTACTGAGATCATCTTCTCAAAAAATAATCTATAAATGAACCACCCACACCACCAATTCGAGTGATAAACAGCAGAATGAATGTGATAAATAACGTTAAGGTAAGAAAATTAGCTAAAAAGACTTAACTTTGCAAACTGATGCTTAATATTTAGCATGTTTCGAAAATAATCGCTGTTACCTCTGTGTTCCAGTGTTGCTCTCACACTTTATCCGGATCATGTAGACCCAGAGCAGGCGGTACAGTGATTCTAGGGCCACGCGGGCCATCTTGGGATCTTTATTCTGCACATACACACACACACACACACAGAACAAAGCAAGTACATTTATAACAGTCGTACAGTTTTCCACATTGCTCCACCTGACAAAGGGAAACAGAAAACGCTTTGCACATTTTACCGTGAGGCAAACACGTTCCCTGAAAGAAAAAGCAATACCAACCCCCGACAGGCATTCCTAACATACTGTACCTTGTGGATTCGCGATAATGGGACTCGATCCAGCGCCATGTGCCATAAATCAAGACTTCAAACGGCCTTTATGGCTCCACATTAATCACTTAACTGCAGTGTTTTACCTTCAGGTGATATCTATGGATGAGTCTGCAGCTCATCACGGAGCCATATATGCACTATATTAGCTTGAGATTCGTGATAATTGCAGATGGGTGGTTCTTTTATGCCTGACCTTGAGGTTCGAGAGGCAGTTGTTGAGGAAGACGTGCCAACGGCTGAGGAAGAACGGCTTCTGGCTGACGCACAGCAGGCAGGTCACCAGGGGGTAGAGAGCCTGAGGAAGAGAGGGAAGACAGGAGGAGGACGTTTACAAGCAGTAAAATATCAGAGGGAATCAAAGCGCGTCATTCGCTGAATGTTGTCCTGCCATGACATTAAAATTACGATAATATTAATACTACAGTCGTTTTATTTTTCCCTATGACACATCCCTTTTTAATGCTTGTCATGCACATTTACAAGTCAGATATTTCTATTACGAGGCTCCACTGTGATATATTCATTATATTATTTTCATGCACATTATTATTGTCCATGCACATAACCACACCACCTCACACTTCTCCATTCACAGCAGGTTCCATTTGTATGAGATTACATAATATTTTAAGGGAATAGCACATTTCAAGCTATAATCTATTTCCCTGAGCTCTTCTTCTTTTTTAACAATAGGCGATTAGTTTAACATTTGTTCCTCTATCGTGTCTCGATTATTTAATTAATAAATCCAGATTGTTTCTGAGTCATGATTCCTCTCTGGAATCAAGTAAATTCATAAAGACTGTTTCTTTCTCTGCGCTTTCAATTGCTAATGAACTGGAGACAAATGCATTGAGTTTAGCTCCATTATGAGCAAAATGGAACTCGTGGGAATAGATTTCGTGAACAAAACCGAAGCAGTGTCTCGCAAGTTTATAGAAGAGACAAGAAATATATCAAAGTCTCCGGCAGGGTTCATACAGGCAGGAATGTGAACACGGTGTCTAACGCGAAGTGTGACGGCCCGTTTACAGTCGGCATGCAGATCGCTTTCCAGCACGAATGCCTCGCTAATGATCAGTGTGCGCTGCGCCCTCGTGGTGAATGGTTTTGCAAATGCTAGGTTCGAGGTATCCGTCAGTTACCTGTCGCTCCTTAATCAAAGCCGGTATCTTGTTATCTGTTTCGCCGTCTCCTCTCACACTCGGAACGTAAAGGGAATAACGATTATGCGCCGCATAGCTGTCATTCCTGTCACGTCTGTCCGTTCGGCTCTGACATGGCAGCCTATTGTTTGCATGTGTGTGTGTGCACAATGTTTGCAATGGAAAAAGTAAAAAAAAAAAATGCATGTTCACAGCGAGGTATGTCAGGTGTTTAGTGAAGCTTCAGTCATGCATAGGTGGTTTGGAGTATTTGGGGAATCTGTGAGGGCGGGGGGGCGCGTCCATACTGGCTGAGCGACACGTGAGATGAACCCATTCACACATAGTGAGGCTTGCACATTTAGCTGCAACCAGCAGCCCGATGCCACGTTACATCACCCAACGGTTCAGTGGAAACTGAAAAAGGTGCAGTGACATTTTGCCCTCCCTCCCGCCGTGGGCGAATATCACCCATCTGGCACTTCTTCAAAAACCAGCCCGTGCTGCCCTCTTGTCTCGTTTTCACGAGGCGATAAAAGCTCACGTGCAGGAGAGTCGCACTAAGTGCTTTCACCAATTGCAGCTAATGGAGAGGAAATGAAGGATTTTTTTTTACCAATCTTACCAAAGAGTGTTTCTTCCTAGAGGACAGGTCCAGCGTGGTGTCGTACAAACTCTCGACGAAATTCCGCAGACACGGCACATTCACCTCGTTCTTCACAGTCTGGTGGGGGTAGAGGGGATGAAGCAGAACTCAGGTCTCTATGCATTTTCCTTTACTTTAACTTGCACATTAAAAATCAAAATGCACTTACAGCAGCTACGGGCACCAGTATCTCCACAAAGAGTCCGGCTAATGAGTGTTTAATGTCCTTATCCTTCACTTCCAGGAAATACTGCGCACATTCCTGAAGACAAGAGAAAAGATTTGACTAACCGATTCATTACAAGGGCGGAAGGAAATGAGAAGCATTCTCACAACAGCAATTTCCATCAAAAAAGGGCCAATAATAAATAATGCACTCGTAATGTTTTATGACTTATCCTGCACTCAGGAGCATTTACATTAAAAGTTTGTCCAATCAAATGTAATATAAAACCTGTCTGAAAGAGATGCATGTTTAGATATTAGTGGTGTCTGCGGTCTATTTCATTCAGGTTTGTGTGTGTGTGTGTGTGTGTGTGTGTGTGGCGTTAACAATCCTCCTGTAGCCCCATTCCTTTCCGTAGTTACGTATCACACTATAAACTCTTATCAGCAGTCCAATCAATCGCAGAGGATTTGATTTAAATCCCCTCTTGTAACTGTACACCATTAAAATAATCTGTTTCAATGGGAAATGCATCACAGTACATGAGCACAGGACATGTTCACTATTTCTTTAATCCCCCGAAAACCTCTCCTGTTATTGCAATGAAATGCATTCAGACTGTTTGCAGAGGAGGAGATTGTCTGTCTCCCCGAGCAACAGACAGCAACACCGCCTCTCGTGATTTAATGGCGATGACAAACAAATGACAGGTGAGATAGCAACTCCTGTCCTACCTGCATGAACTGGAAAGAGGCTTCAAAGTCCTCCACCGGGTACATTTTGATGCGGAAGAACTTGAGTCCCATGATGAGGCTGATGGTGGACTGGATGACGTAAGGGCTCTGCTCCTTCTGCCTCAGCTCCTTCAGCTCGGAGATGAACTTCTTCCTCACTGCCGGAAACCTGCAGATAAAAAAAAAAAAACAGCAAATGTGAACACTTGTCTTTCTCTCCTGAGATCTGTAAACATGTTTTTATATCCAGGAATCAGGTGAGTGGAGCTATGATTAATACATTGCATCCCTAAAGTCATATGTAGATTATTAATTTTTCACTTCTCTATGCACCTGTTTTTCTATGTGCATATTCTTGTGTGTGTGTGTGTGTGTGTGTGTGTATGTGTGTGTGTGTGTGTGATTGTGCATGTACCCACGATCCACATAGATTTGTACCAACCGTGCTCGGCTGGTCTATATTTAGAATGGCATCTGGAGGGGTGATGTGGAGGGAATGTGTGTGTGTGTGTGTGTGTTTTGTGTGTGTGTGTGTCCGTGCTTATGTGTCTGAATTTTTTTTTTAGGGGTTGCCACAGCAGTTCACTAAGTGGAGCAGTCATCAACCCTCTGTTTTAATGTACTGAGTGTTTGAATTAGACGCACATAGAATAAAGTACGTGCTCAGATTGTTTATCTCTGCGAGTGTTTGTGTAAAAAAGCAGAAGAAAGGGTACTTCGTTAACTAATTATCGGAGCATTTACAGAAAGTTGGAAATCAAATAGAAACTTAATCAAGTGCGAAAACACGTCATCCAAAGAACAGGCAAGTCTACATTTCCCAAACTAGATTTACTATCTCGGAGTATTGACTCTGATCCATTATCAGATCAATGACTGTGTTAAATGAAGGCAATGCTCAGCTGCTCAGCGTGTGTGTGTGTGTGTGTGTGTGTGTGTGTGGGCTGCCCAGTGAACCCACACCTCCTCCATCACAGTAATAACCTCCTGGAACAATGCTCATCGCTCATCACACACACACGAGTCATCTTAGAGTGTCATTATCCTCAGTTGCCATCACACACACACCCAGACACACACACGCACACATACAAACACACACACACACAGCCAAACTACTGTAAGGAGCAAACATTTTTCTTTTTCTCATAACAGCAGGAGACAGAGTGTTTGTAAAAGCGTCTTCCTGGTGGAAACGGGGTCAATGGGAGGACAGGTAGCTCCTGTAATGTCCCGTCCTGGACGTTCCCCAATGACAAATCAGCCCACAGCTACAATATGTCCTGGATTACAAATGCTGCTTTCACGGAAAGAAAATAATTCAACTCTAAATACGATTTTGTACGTATACCTGATATAGATATTAATGCAATAGCTACACATACAAAAATTAAAGCAATTGTAGCATGCATTTTTTGTGAAGGCCTGTAAATCTGACTTTGTATTATTATAATTACAAGTGACAATTTGGACAAATCAAAGACAACATAGACAATTACCCCACTGTAGGTATAGAAACATGTACTGTGTATGCACACACAAACACACACACACAGTATAAACATTAATTTGCAGAAATGAATGGAAGTCTAGCGTACCTGGACTGAGCAACGACTCCCACCACCTCAGCATAGAGGTCAGCCACTATGTGCATGTTGCCCGTGTTAGGTCCTAGATACCTAAAAAAATGTAAAGAACAACATAACTAAGCAGGTGTAGTGCTGTGATATATAATAGAAGATTATTTGTGTTGTTACATGAATAGAATTAATTATAATAGAAAAGATAATTGTAAATAACTACAACACATTTCTTACACACACACACATATATATGTGTGTATATATATATATATATATATATATAGTGTAATATTTGAATTTAATTAAAAATATTAATATTTTAATTTCTCGATTGTTAATGCATATCTATATATATATATATATATATATATATATATATATATATATATATATATATATATATATATACATAACTAAGTAGGTGTAGTGCTGTGATATATAATAGAAGATTATTTGTGTTGTTACATGAATAGAATTAAATATTATAGAAAAGATATCCTTGATTATCATTGTGAATAAATACAAAACATATAATTATATATTTATATGTATGTATATATATATATATATATATATATATATATATATATATATAATATGTGTGTGTATGGTGGAGGGTGGGGCCTTAACATGTTAATTACTATTACTTAATTACCTATGACAAAGAAATTACCACAACATAAATAAAATACCATTCGTCAGTCACCATGATCTGGTTCATGATGATTATACTGACAACATAACTAAGTAGGTGTAGTGCTCTGATATATAATGGATAGAATCAAATATTAGAGAAATGGCAGCCATAACACATTTCTTACACATATATATATACAATATATACAAGTGACAATAATGAATTCAACAAAGTGGAGCTGGTCAGCTCGTTTATGCATTTAGAGTTTAGAATGACATCCTAGAAACGTGTCCACATTCTTACCCTTCCTTGTATTTGAAGTGCTTGAAGGCAAGGTTTATAACTTCTTGGATGAGTCCATCCAAAAGAGGATGAAGAGGGATCTGGGAATAGAGAAAACAGTGTATTTTGTCTGACCAAAAAAATTAGGTACATTACAAAAAAAACAAAACAACAAATGTATTTCTCACTGTCTCATTCCCATAGACTGTAAGTGCTTTTACCAATTGCTGGTAATGGAGAGGAAATGATTTACATGTCCAGATAAAATGTGCTCTTCCTTCCTATTTTGCTCGCACTCGTTTCTCTGGGAAGCCGCCGCATGGTATTTTCTTTTAATCCATGACTACTATCAAAACACAGGCAAATTCACTCCTGGCGTTTGTTTTAATTTGGTTAAAGTTTCAAATGAGGAGGCTGGGGGAATACTACATCTGGTGAGTGATCAAACGCGGACACTTTACATTTCCTAAAGGTTGATTAAGGTCAAACACACACAGGCCAATTGATACTCACCTGCTTCAAGACTTCTATGAGCACTAGAGAGAAAATGAAGTCTATCGCCAGATCCCTCCGCTCCAATAAGTAGTCCTTTTGTTGCTCATCACTAGGAGAGAACAGACAGGCGTTATTTGTCAAAATCAATGTCCACTGTGTTGATCTCGCACGGGGACCCAGGTGCACACTCTTGTTGTTGCCTCTGTATTTGGCTCCCAGATGTGTCTCACACACACACATGAGATATTGCTTTTATTGAATTTTGGTTAATTAATTAATTGTAGGCACCATCTGGCGTTCTGCATAGTGGACACACTATCACCATTAGCACTTATCCACTTTAATTGTGTAGTATTTTAATTTCTCTATTGGTGGTTCTCATATATATATATATATATATATATATATATATATATATATATATATATATATATATATATATATATATATATATATATATATATATATATATATATATATATATATATATATATATATATATATATAAAGATAAGGGCGACACGGTGGTGCGGTGGGTAGCACTGTTGCCTCACAGCAAGAAGGTCGCAGGTTCAAGACCGCCTTGGGCCTGGGTCTGGGGCCTTTCTGTGTGGAGTTTGCATGTTCTCCCCGTGTCTGCGTGGGTTTTCCCCGGGTACTCCGGTTTCCTCCCACAATACAAAAAAAAAAAAAAACATGCTCAGGTTAATTGGTAAACTCTAAATTGCCCATAGGTGTGAGTGTGAGAGTGAATGGTGTGTGAATGGTGTGTGTGCCCCACGATTGGCTGGCGACCATCTGGGGTGTATCCCTGCCTCTCGCCTTAACGCGCTGGGATAGGCTCCAGCAGACCCCTGCGACCCCGAAAGGGAATAAGCGGGATAGAAAATGGATGGATGGATATAAAGATAAGATAAGAATAGAACATTTTTATAAGATAAGATAAAAATGTGTGTATGTGTGTATATATATATATATATATATATATATACATACATACACACACACATATATATATATATATATACGCACACACATATAAGTTAATTACTATTACTATATTATTACTACTACTACTATCTCTATTGTTGGTAAATATATATATATATATACATATACATATACACACACACACACACACACACATATACTGTATATATATACATATATATATATATAAAATATTAATGCATTGCATTGCGTGGTTCATTATGATTATACTGATGCACAAAGCTTTAAAACAATGAAAGGACATTTTTTGTTTTAGAAAAATATATAAAACAGCCCAAAACCAGAACAAACGACTGGCTTCATCAGGAGAGAAAATGAGTCAACCACGAAAACACTGGAATTTCCCAGGATTGGAGACCATTATGAATGGTTCAAGACAAGGGTAGGAAATGTGCTACAGATAGCAGCTAAAAAACAACACAACATGCTTTAATCAGGTCCCACCCCTAATATATACATATATATTAACAGGTGTGTGTGGTTGGTGCTCACTCACTTTTTAGACTTGGTGTTGGCCCGGGGTCGATATTCATGGGACTCGTCTTCCAGGCCGTTCTGCCTCTTGTACCAGTCAAAAAGTGTCTTTAGGATGGATGGCAGGCAGTACTCTGCTAAAGAACTCATTGTGCTGATCAACTGCAGCGAGGGGGAAAGAGACAGACATGGTGAGAGGTTAATCCTAGTCCTAAAATAAGATTAAAATAAGGAGAAAAACGGGTCATCAGTGTCCACGTCTGGAACACACACCTGGTCAAACTGTGGATCCTCTCCTCTCTGTAAAGACTTGTTAAGCGGCTTCTCCTGTTAGATAACAAAGAGCAGAGAGGTCATTTTAAAGAAGAAAAGTACGACAATTTACTATGACACTAGGTGCTTAGGAAACAACCTTATTATGCTCCATTTAATTAAACATATAAAAAATATTAGATAAAATGACAAACCTCTTACCATCATTACATTATGCATTATAGTATTATATTATATACATTATGTTTATATGACACTTTTGCATTACATTATATATATATATTATATTATGTAATGTATTATAAGAATATTAATAATTGGGGTTATATTACATCACATATATTTATTAGTTACTCAAAAATGGAAATGTATGAATCCAATGTATTGACATGACAAACCACTATTTTGTGCTTGATGAGATTGAATTATAGGCATTCCATACAAATCACAATGTTTAATTAAAAAAAATGTTGATTAATATGTGATATGAGTGTAAAAGCAGATCCAATTCCTTCTCTGCATGTGCATCAGAGGTTAAAAAAACTATGAAATACGGTAGAATTGTGTTTGAAATACAAACTAAAAAAGCAAGTTGCTTCTAAAAAACTGAGGTATTAAGATTCAGGTCTGCTAATATATAAAAACAGATATTTAGAATTAAGAATTTATAGGTTGGTTCTGTGGCATTACAGGAAAGAAATGCATATTTTACCTGAAATTCAAGCTCAGGTAAGCTACCGTCTGCAGGTGTGCTGGTTAGATGTTTTGCCCAGTGCATGCTGGGAAGGATGGGAGTCACTCACCAGTGGTTCGGCCATGATGATGCGGATCTTGCGTTCGGAGAGCAGAGTGAAGTTGGCGAACAGGCTCTTCAGCACGAATTCGCCGGGCTTGCTCTCAGGGTCCACGTTGACGGGCGCCATGACGACGGGACCCTTCCTCTCTCCCAGAGTTCCACTCACTTGCGGGAGGGGCGGCTTCAGTCCCACTGGAGAGGCTTAAAGGGTGGGGGGGGGTCGAGACAGGTCAGTCAGTCTAGGGGGTTCAGGTTCAGGTTCAGGCTCAGTTATTTACTCATAGGTGGATTTTGTTTGCAGTGGATGACACCGAGACAACGGATCGACACGATAAGAGCGAGTAAGACTCTTTCTTTTTGTTTTCCTACATACATCACCCACAACGAGTTCTGTAACTGTTCACGATGTTATCTCTCTCCCAACGTACGAGAGCCTCCCTGCACAAGAATGAATGTAATCCATCCATGCCAGAATCTTCAGCTGTCTGTTAAGTTAAAACTCCTCCGCCATGACCACATCAAGTCGAGTGTGTGTGTGTGGATAGTGTACCTGGCACACACACACAAAAAATAAATAAATAAATAAATAAATAAAATAAACACACACGGGGTCGTACATGTTTTCATTTCTTCCTTCTGATGACGCCATTAGGGTGACTGGGCGCTATCAGTCCTGCCAAGCTGTAATGCTAAAAACACAGAGTACGTGGACTTTAAAGGGGGCAGGGGGGTAAGGATAGACAGATGGACAGATGTTACGGGCGAGAGGGCATTTCCTGTTTTGTCTCCAAGAAATATTGACATGTCCCTAAAACAGAGCGAACTAATCACGTTAAGGAACAGCACGGCTCCGCGGCGTCAGACTGTTGTTGACGACATGCATTAATCACAGTCGTCCAAAACAGAAAAGTTTACACAAGAATCCACACATTATCTGCAATAGTGGCCGACCATGACAGACACACACGTGCGAGTTTGAGTCCCTAAACCTGCTGGGACGAGACAAAATGCGTTTAAAATAAAAGTTTAAAGCATTCCCCCTAACATCTCTTAACAACTCCGTCGGGACTAAGTGGCCGACCTTTCGTGACCTTGTGACCCGAGCCCCGGTTCTTTCACAGGGAGGGATGACATGTAAATACTAAACCCCCCCAGGGCTCATACGCGGCAACCTGTTTGCGTGAAATCCGAGCAACACACACACACACTCACACACACACTCCTGCACGCTTACCAAGGCCCTTAATGAAGCTGATGACACTAGCCCTGCTCCATTTAGTTGGCACTTCCATGGTGCAGGCAGGGATAGAGTGGGAAAAGGAGGGTGAAAACGGGATGGAGGAGGAATAGTGACACTGAGCTGTCTACAGGGGGTGAAACTCAGCTGCCATGATTGACACGTAAATGTAATTCCTTTGCAGGAGATTAGTGGTACAGCAGAAGTTCGTCTTTATTATCCAATTATTGTACCATGACGGCGACCGCAGGCGTCACAGTAACGTCTGAGCGGCTTTAACCGAAGCTAAAAGTGTGAAGCTCCATCCTTCAGAACATGATAGGCAGGTAAAGAGCGTGCCTGCGGACATTATAGCCGTATCCCACATTTAATCCAAACGGAACATGATCCAGGTCTGTATCCACACTGGAGGAGCCATGGCTGAAACAAGAAAAAAGTGAAGGTGCCTCAAGAGCTGAGTGTTGCAATCACACAGGAAAGGAGATAGCAGTGCAGAAGTGTCTTCTTATTAAGAGCTTATTCCATCGAGAGTGAACCGCTAGTGCTCCGGGACGGGCTCAGACAGATCAGAGGTTGCACAGGGCCCCCATGCTTGAGAGCCATATGAGCCTACAGGCCGACTATCGGTTTCTGCCGTGGCTTCTGCTGTGCCGCCGGCCCGCCATCGTTTCCTCGTGTGACAGCTCCGGGCCGACCCGGAATCCTCGCCCGCTCCCTGGAAAGTTGCATTGGGGAAAAAAAAAAAGTGCTTTCCTTCTGAGAGTGGGTTTTTTGTGTGGCTGTCCTTTAGCAGCAGTTAAGTAAAGTCTGCTCCTTGTGGAGATCTGACCGGAGGAGTCGGGAGTTGGAATTTCAACACTGCCCCGAGAGAGCGGCGAGGGGAGGGGGGAGGATGCTATATATAGAGCCCTGGCGGTCACTCTCTTACATACCCACCACTCCCACTGACCCCTACTCACACACATGCAAACACACACACACACACTCACAAACAAGAAAAAACATGCATGCACATGTGCACGGCGGTTTTTCCCGGGCAATGAAAAACTAAGTAACGCGGTTATACTACGAGGCACAATAATCTAATTGAGTGAATATGAGGTTGGCTCTAAAGAGAGGTGATCCGTTAAAGCAGAAGCGGGAAGACGTCTAAATAGAGCCGTCAATTCGCAGCGACACAGCGGGTCAGCAAAGGACCCGCGCGGAAATCAGCATGACTCTGCATTTTTTAAAAAGATTACTCAGCAGAACTCCGCCATCTGCCGTCTAGTCAACACGAACCGAGGTAGGTTAAACCACATTAATCTAATGTTTTCATGCGAGCGACAACAAACATGTACACACACCCTTACAAATCGAGAACGCAGCCACTATTTATTTATTTATTTATCTCCTTCATTTATACAGGAAGTTTCCCCCTGGAGCTACAATATCACCATGGAGTCCTGGGCTTAAGGTGAAAATAAGAAATTAAGCCAAAATTCCAAGTTGAATCAATCATTCGCTGCATGTACAGGCCGATGGATTGGTGATGAGTCTCCATACAACTGCCACACACACACACACACACACACACACACACACACACACACACACCCAATGCCCGGACAAGACCGAGCAGAACCCGACCTGTGTGCTGTCAGTGTCTTTGTGTTATGTAGTAGGTTATAAACACCCTAAAAATCCTTTATCAACAACAAATCATCACACACAAGTGTCACAATAAATATGATTTAAATGTTCAACATAGAGATTAAACATAATGTGTTCTACATATATCACTCAACATTCAGGTCTGTTTTTGTCATCAAAATCATAAATATATGGATTTCAACTGGTGGGTGTGGGGTAGGAAAAAAAAAAAAAAAAGTCAAGCTTTTATTTTGAAAATTTCTGACGCTCAACTTTTATTTTGAAGGACATTTCCCATGACACGGTGCATGTTCAGAAGCAGTTCGCTGTCAGCATTTACATGACAGTCCTGATATATTCTGTCGTAAAATCTGATCCGACTAAGTGTGTTTGTTTGTGTGTATGTGTGTGTGTGTGTGTGTGTGTGTGTGTGTGTGTGTGTGTGTGTGTGTGCACGCTTTGGTGTTGACATATGATTAATTATTATATAACCGGAGGCTGGCATGAGTTGGAAAACGCTGAACTCGATGAAGTCAGCTATTTATCTAGTGACTTCACCCGATAAAACTCGACATACAAAACCCAACTCGGACTTATCGGGCCTGTGTTTTTTGGCTTTCAAGCCTTCCCACTGCCATCATTCATATGACCTTGGAGCCCGGACAAGCCTACACAAGACCCAATCCGCTCCCACAGCTCACACCATCTCATCATTACCCCTGTTTGTTTTTTTTCCTCTTTTCTTTAATTGCATCATTAGAAATGGCTGAGAAGAAACCGTCAGCACATCGGAGGCGATTCCTCTGTAACCCTTACACCGACATAACCCCTGCTGACAGTAACCTTCAGCACACATCTAATATACGGGATCCACACAGCTGCCTTGTCAAACACACACACACATGCACACACACACAGCAAAATGTTTTTATTATATGTAATCAAAGGGCCACAATCAAGACAAAGACCGCTTTTTTAAAGTAAATGACAGCTAACACAGGCTTTGTAAATCAAAATGTGGGAAAAACACAGCGGGAGAGCCTGCTGGTGGATTTCTGCATCCTCCATATCAACAAGGCATCATTGATGTTAAGGTAAAGTAGAGGAAAATGATGTGTCCCCGCAGTGCAGCGAGGCAGCAGGATGCTTCCTGGCATCTGTAATGTGTTCAGGTTAATGAGCTCACGGCTAAAAAAGTGAGGGTGAAAGTAAAGTACAGGACGTCCAGTTAGCGACAGTCCGGCCTGGTTTGTCTCAGCGTGACGACGTACGGCAGCTTTACGTTATTTTTTGATATCAAGTCATTTGAGTTTTGCGTCTTTTTAAACAATCAATGCAACCACAAAAAAATGAAATCAGACATTACAGGTTAAAAGATAACAGATTTGCTTTCCTCCAACAAAATTAAGTGAAACAAACAAACAAAAAATTATATCAAAGTCTAAGACTTGACATGTTGTTTTGCTGAGTAACGTGCTGTATAATTAAAACAGAAAACTGCTGAGGAGTCGGATTTATCCCCACCTAACCCCTCTCTCTCTCTCTCTACCTCTCGTCTCCCTTTTTATTCCATTACATAACGTAACATTGCCAAACATTGACAGCATGGATCATGCTATACGCTGTTTGCTTTTCCGTCCTGACCGTTCCGAATGCTCCTAGCGCGCACACACACACACACGCACACACACAAACAAAATAGTCCATACGCTGCATGATCTGCTGACGACTAGTCGGCCCCGATAAGAGCGGAGACCATATCACTCGTTTGTTTGGTGTGTTATCCGTACTCACTCCCTCCCAAGGACTTGAGCAGAGACTTGAGGCTGATGTCAAAGAAGCCTGAATCCTGCTGGCTGGTCGCCATGGCTGCGGAGGCTATGTCGCCACGGTGACAGACAGCAGAGGGAGGACAGGACGGCAGGATGAGGCGTTGCTGGACGGAGCGAGCGGGAGAAAAGAGGACCGGGCGATCCGTTAAAGAGAGAGAGAGAGGGAGAGAGAAAGACTGGTAGAGAGAAGGAGAGATGGATGCAGGTGGGCAGCCAGCGATGCGGATGTTGCGGATGTCTGCTGCTGAGTGTGTGTGTGTGTTTGTTTGTGTGTGTCAGAGGAAAAAAGAGAAAGAGAGAGAGAAAGAGAGAGAGAGAGAGCGGTACTCAGCTCTGTGTTGCTATCTCGCTGGCTAACACCCCCCCATCCCCTCTCTGTTTTGCTCTCTCAGGACAGTGATACACAGATGTTGGTAAATGCAAGCAGCCAATCCTCTAAGAGAAGCGAGAGAGAGAGAGAGAGAGAGAGAGAGAGAGAGAGTCATGCACAGGCAGAGTGCAGAGGCAAGATGGAAGAGAGAGAAAAATACTGGAAGAGAGAGCGTGAAGAGACAGTAGGAGGAGAGATGATGGAAGTAATTAAGATAAAAGAGACAGAGGACAGATAGAGGCAGTTTCCTGATCGCCGCTGTCCAGCCTTTGGCTGCAAATAAACGCTGAGTGGGCACGATGCTGCCCCCCCCCTGACCAATCATAGCCATGGGAATCTGTGACGGGCAGCGTGCACTGACGAATAGCCATGAGTGACGACGGGTCAACGGCATCATTGCCTCAGTCCTCACGTGTATTTGTGTCCGTCCGACATAATAGCTCTGACAGGAATTTGACTCTGTGGAGCGTTCGCACTAAAAATCCCAAGAAAATAACACATACGATTGCTTTCTCTTTTACTAGAATAATTTAGTACATGTATAACTTCCTCTTGAGTTTCCTCAAAACAGCATTAAATATACTATGCACATACAGCATATAATGAATGAATATCCTACAGCATTTATATATTATGTGGAACTGAGACACAGGAATCCCCCTACTGGTCAAAAGATGGTACTGCAATAATACACGGCAGCTTTTGAAAATGACAGGACGACAGATTTGCTGCTGCCGGGGTTTCGATGCTGCAGCACAGCCATCACAGCTTGTTTTGTACACTAGCAGTTGTTTATGGAGAGTATTAATGTTTGGCGGCCTGCCCGTCTAAATTAACAGCCTGCCCAGTAAATTAATGTTTCTGGATTCACTTCAGGTGCCACGATGCGTGACGCCGGCTGATCCTGCAGAAGTGGGTTTTCAAACAATCAATATTTAATGCCGCCGAGTGCCAAAACTGAATTCCAGGGAACGCCAGAGAGAGAGAGAGCCGACGCAGCAGCATCTCGAGCCCTGTTTTTTAAGCTGTGTAACGTCACAGAGAATAAATGGAGATACGGTGTGAAATGTAGCCTTAGAAGTCAAATCTAAGTATAACAGACGGAGGCTGATGCTTATCCTAGATTCTTTAGTGGGTGGAAAATAATTACTGGGCTCCCATATAAAAAAACACCCCTATCCAAACACTTTTACTGCTTCACCATCCCACTCGATTTTTAATTAGTTGCTTCCTTCTTTAAATAGCTATTAAGGCCAACACCAACATTCACCAGCATTTTGTTCGTGGCTGGTAGTAAATTCCTGGCCGTGCTAATAATTGTCCTCCTAAGCAGAAAGGTATGATGGTCATCACGGTGAGTCCGAGTGGATAATTGGGGCCATCACGTAATGGACCACGGAAGTGCCACAGGACGTGAATAAGTGAGAGGGAGGGTTGGAATGGGGGGGGACAATATCAAGCAATGCTACAGCTCACAGGAGGGCTGCTGAGCACAGGATGGCCTGGTTCACATTAACAATCAATTAGTCTAATCTCAAAGGAGACGGAATATAGCAAGAGGACCACTGCGGGGCTATTCCTGTCTGCAACTTCTGCTTACTCCATTAAAGTCCAAACTATTTAAGGCTCGGTGATCACCTGCTTGGCCGGATTTCACAGCATCAAGACCCAGCTTTCAGCCAGTCGACATTCCAGGGGCGGAGGGTGAGGATTTACAAATATTTAGGTGTGCATCCGGACCACAAGCAAGAACACAGATACAAACACTCCGGCTATCTCTATATCTGTTTATCTACCATTTACCTCCTTAGACCGTAGAAGCAAACAGACACTCACACTAATTAGTTTCTCAAGAAAACATGCAAAAAAACCTGATTGGCTGATTGACTCAGACTGGAACCGGCAGGTCTCTGAGAATGAAGCTACTTGTATTAACTGATCCGCACTGATTAGTGGGAATGTTGATTATTTTAAACCGATTATTCTCAAAACCTTAGCTCATGGTCGGGTTTGTCTCTTACCACAACCCTTAATGTGCAGCCCCCCCCCCCCCCCAACCAGAGAGAACAGGTCAGTCTGCCTCTTTACATAAAAATGGGAATTCCCTGTGAGCTTCATCAGACTCTGGGAAATCCCCCTTCCTTGGAAGAAGAGTTTTTTCTTCACAGAAATTTCTTCATTTTCTTCAATGACTATGTACAAACAGAAAGGATCTTACTCTCTCCAATGTTTCAGTGTGTTTTGTTTTTTATTTATAAGGTCAGTTTCTATATTCGCTCTGGTATTTTTGAACATGTGTAAAACGCTGGACGGACTGTGTGCTGTGCGGGAAAGAAGGTTTCTGCACTTTATTTAGTTTTTACATGGAGAAGTTGAGCATTTTTTTTACATTAATTCATGAATTAATCATTATTTTGATGATGAAGATATAATTATACTGGCACTTCAAATCCCGTAAAACAAAAAAGCACAACACATAAATGACAAACAGTGATTCACTTTCTTTACAGTAATCATTTAATGCAAATGGTCTACAAACTACTTGAACGACTAATAACCCCCACCCATCCCGAGAGTGATTTAGAGCATCACAGACTGAGTGACAGATTGTAAATCCTTTTTAAGCACCTCGTTCCCTCTTTATGGACGGATAAATCTGAGAAATTTTATTCTTATTGCGAGCGTGTTGATCTCTATCAATATCGAAATCTATAAAACTACATTGATTAAAAGGTTCAAATGTGTAAGAACTGGCCTCATCCAAACAAATAAGTGGTAGTATATGTCTGAGCATGCTTGCACTCACTGAATATAGCATTAATCTTGATTTTTTTTTGCTGTGGCATCATAAAGATGTCAAAATACAACAGACATTTGATCCAGAGTTAAATTGCCAGAGTGCTGCACACAGAACGGTTCGTCAGATCACACCTAAACAATAAGACAACTATGGCTCCCTCACAGAGGGGTGATTGAGGTCCACAGTTCACACAGTAGTGTCTCCTTGACACAGTTGGCTTGATCAAACAGATACCCGATGTGGGTCTTAGTTTTCATGCCAGACATACCTGCCCCGATTTCAAAGCCAACGGTAGTCACAGCATTCGAGTCCCATAATGTTCAATTGTGTGGCGTTGACCTTTGATGATCTATGAGCTCATTCATGAGGAGGCATTTTCCTAAAGAGACATGTTTGTGCAGGTGGTACCTTTGTTACTCAGATGCTGCCTCACTCCAGATTCCCCCTCTCAATGCACGCCCACTTTTTTTCTGCCTCCGCTGCAAGTAATCTCATATTCCTCTTTTGAAGTTCCGCCAAATCCCACTGAAAAATGTAGTCAGGTACAAAATGACTCCCTTTCACAACCCCCCCTCCCCAAAAATCTCAAAATTCTTCCTTTCTGTCTTTCTCTCGCATGTCTGCCTGACATAATCCTTTTAGTGTCATGGGTTTATAGTGAAGATATGTCCAGCCTTGAAGTCTGTAGTCAATCCTTACTATTATCGCTGGTAATGTGGTTAACCTACTGTCTTTGAGCTTATCAATTTGTCCATGGAGAGATCATCGGATGCTACAGTATCTTTACCTGAATGAACAACAACTGAGGATGAATCTCACAGAAACAAAGATCATCCAGCACTTAAAAGGTTACTCTGATGCATCAATGGCCGACCCTACATTTGTACAAGATTTTGCAAGTGTGGATGGACATTCTGAAAGCATACGCCCAGGTCTATTATACTTTGACTGACTTGAGGTCTTGGCATTCTCCCTACAGTTGGAAGTGTTTGGACACGAAAATTCCCAGAAGTTAAGGTTAGCCGAGAGAGGACAAGTGGTTTTGGCGAAAAAAAACAAACACACTAAGCTTATATCTGCAGCCAGGACCACAGTCTTTTTTCCCCCACTGTGTAAAATAAGGATTAGTGGAGTAATCTAGTGCTGTTTTCTAAAGACACATAAAGTCTCACTTTTCACAGTGTCAACACAGATGATTCTCAAGTCAAGTCCTTAAGTCACAGCAAAGGTTTGTTGTGCTCTGTTGTTGTAGGAAACATGGAGAAGGAGAGCCACCATACAGGTAGTAATAGATCTAAAACTTGTTCAAATCCCAGGGTGGATTCAACCCAGCCCACATTCCAGAGGAAGAGTTCAGGATCATTATTTCAGCTGGATGTTCAACTCGCGTTTCTACCGTTTCCAACCTGACCTCGGGTCATGAGAAATATACATCATACGCTCACAGTCAAACAAACCGGAATTATCACAAAAAACTATTTGTTGCATGTCACTCCGAGGCATGATTGTTTTTTCTGCTTTTTGTCTACATCTGAAACTCCAATATAACCTTCTAATAAACAGAAATGAAAGACTTACCTATAAGAATCATTTTCCTCTTCCTTGATCTTGACTGGAACTTCGTAAACCTGCCGGTGAAGTCACTGGCTTCAAAGTTATCCACCGACAGAGAGGCGAAACGATCCATGAGAATCCTTTCCGGGCCTTGGCCCTGGTTCTCCAGAACCGGATCCTTGGGTTGGTTCTTGACGGAGTGGCCATCGGCGTGATCTGAGGCGCTGCTTTCAGCCCCGAAGCTGGCAATGCTTCTTACATCTTCTAGAGACATGTCTCTGCTATGAGTCTATTGCCAACGCCTGGTCGTCCTCAGAATTAGCAAGAAGACACTACATAATGGTTCAAAAGTGGACTCAGCAGGTAAAAAGCGTAAAAAAGCCTTGGTTTTAGAGAAAAAAATCCTTCTTCACATCCTGTATCTCCACCTTTTTGCATTCAATGTCTTCTCACTTGTGATTTCTTCTCCTTGTCGATTTCATCCACTCCAGAAGCGCAGTGAGCTCATTGCTTTGTTGTTACAGATATGCCGTTCTCCCGAGAGTTCAGGTTCTCTTCTCCCGAGTCTCTTTCTCACTCTCTTGCTTAAGAATCTTTTTTTTTTAAAAACCCATCTCTGTTCCCGGGTAGTTTGAGAGCAAATTTTTGAGAGCAAATTTTTTTTGTCTCTTTCACAAGTTCAACTCTTGCTCTGCTGTAATCAGACTTTGCTCTCACCTGTTTCGGTGTTTCTGTCTCTCTCACTCGCCGTGTTTCTCCTTCTCTCAGGTAGTGAACGAGGGAGGGATCCAATTCAAAGGACGTGGCTTGATTGGGTGGTTTGGGAAGTTTGGGTGGTTTCTTTTATACCCTCTCCCTCTCACCGTTTTCTTTTTTTTTTTTTCCTCCCTCCAACTACCCCCAGTAAGTCAGCGTGTACTGCTTGGCTATTAAAAAAAAATATTTTTTCCTCTCGCACACCTGCTTCCTTCTTCTTTTTACCCCCCTCTCGCACGTATCGGTGAAGCGCTGAAGAATGGCACGCATCTGCTCGGTTCAGACGGCCAACACATGGCATGTGGGTGTGAGTAAGAGTCGGAGTCCCAGCACTCACTGGTCGAGGCTGTTTAGCCAGTTACAGTAACCTCAATGTGTTAATGGTGTAGGATTACTCAGTTCAGACACACCCCTTTACAAAAGAAGAGAGGGGGGGGGACAAAGCCAAACACACAACAGGAAGACTCCTGAATGCTGGAACAGACTGAATGTGTGTGTGTGTGTGTGTGTTTTAGCTGTTAAACTTGAGTAACAGCTGTATTTTTAAAGACATGTTTATGACTGAATTATCTGTAAAATACATTGAGCATTTCACACAAGAGTGTTTAAAACAGTGGTGTTATTACTAAAAATAATCAGTTTTTACCAAGTGTCTGACATGCACCCAGCTGATTTACATACACAATGTCATGTATATATCACATATCATATGAAATATAATGTAGTGACAAGCTAAGAAAGTAAAAAGGTAGTAAAATCTTCCTGCATCTGAAAAACAGGGGAAATTACCTAGGCCTCAAAACACAAATGACCTCACAACCCTTATCTGCAAAAAACAAATCTTACAGGAAATACTGTTTGGGTCTAGCCCTAATTAACCCTTCGTAAGTCCTACCCCCCCCCAACCTAGTTACTGTTGCTAGGTTGGGCAAACTTAACAAAAAGAATCGCTGGGTACACGTCCCCATGAGACCAGTGTAGTGATGATAACATTTACTAAGGTAACCACGTCTGAATGCTAGATGTCCAAAATAAAACAAAACACCAAACCTTATAGAAATAATACAAACAAAGGAAACTTGGCCTTGATTATTAACCTTCTTTTTTCCAAATTACCACAGAAATAAGAAGGAACCTAGCATTTTGTAGACATGTAAGACCTAAGATGTGACTAGACGAGACTAGAACACAACATCTCCGTGCACAGGACACGGCAAAGTCAACCAAAGTTGCTCAACTGTTGTGAAACGGAGTAAAAAAACGGGGGGGGGCAGGGCTTAGGAAGGTCAACTGCATGTTGGCGGGCGGCTGAAAATCAGGACAAACTTCACTCTGGAGTCTCAGACAAAAAGACGCACGCCGAACGCCCTCGAGACAGAAAATGTCAAACAAGACAAGACTCCGCAGAGCGGCGTAAATTCTTCCAGCCGCGTGTTTCCATCGGGTAAACGTCTCAGGAGATACCTGCCCTCAGGTGACTCCTCGCTGTTTATGCCTCTATTGTCATGACATCAGCTCCACTGAGCCTCACCTGAGCGCTTGTGTGTGTGTGTGTGTGTGTGTGTGTGTGTGTGTGTGTGTGTGTGTGTGTGTGGATTGTGAAAAATAGAAAAAAAACATTCATCTCCTGCTTTGCAAAAAAGGCTACCACATCAATTTTCGTCAAATGTAGGTTCCTTCATCTAAGAGTTTAAATGAGATGTTAAGAGGGACATTTTCTGCCATTTTTCACCTCCAACCAACTTCTGTTTTATACGAAACTGTGGCGCCTACTTACATCTGGCAGGGAAACAGTTAAAGGTGGCACACAAGCATGAGGAAGCAAGATGCCAATGTCAGTTACAGAGGCGTGCAACAGCGTTAAGACAGGCGCACTTGCTGCAAAAACGCCAGATCCGTCTTCGCCCCTTTTCATTAACCCAAAAAAACCGTCCAACTGAGCGAAAACACGCCAGTCGTCTCCAGGAATGTGTTGGCAAACATCAAGTAGGGTTAGGGTTAGGGTTAGTGACAGTGACAAATCCATTCACTCACCCTGTATTCTCCATATACATGTTTATTTCTTTACGTTTTCATTAAAGATGTATTGCATCTCAGATATTTTTGGTTCCACAGTGGTTGACGGATGGTGATGGACTCCTCTGGGGGGGTTTGTGTTTTGCTCTCTGTGTTTGCGTGACCCAATTAGTCGTTGTGTTTCAGCAGGTAAGAAGCTGTCACTCTCACTCAAGCCCAGATAATCCCGTCTATTCTTCGCCGTTTGTGCACTCCCTTTCTTTTTTTCACCATGTCGTGTAAACAGTGACTTGACTGTTTTTACACGGGTTCACCATTGTTTGAGTTGATGGTTGATTGAGGTGAGCTGACAGCGTTGATGAGAGTTACAGTAGACTTAAATACACATTTTTATCCCTTTTAAAACACAGGAAGTAAAATAAATACCACTAAATAGCACTGGACAATTTGGCCTAAATATAAAGTCTAGATATTTTTTTGATATAGGGAACAATTTTCAAGTTAAACATTGATTTTTTTTGGTTTCTCACTAAGCAAATTAAACCTTTTCTGAAAGAAATATATTATTTATTATCACAACAAAAATAAATGAGCACCAAAGTTATTCGACCCTATGTTAACAAATCAGGTCAAGTATAAAAACATTTGAAAACATCACTATTGTGCAAATGTAAATTTTTTTAATTAAATAAAAACAAAATTCTCCCGTCACTAAAAGCAGTTTTTACATTTTTATTTTTCTATACAAATGCCTCTTTTCGTTTCTGTTTTTCCATACTATTACTATAACTGAGGCTCTTCTATAGATATCATTTAGTAATTCATTTATTCCTGTATTCATTTTTTCTTTCTGATTGCTTTTAAGCAGATTTTTCCTCTAAGGTTATGGTGTTGTGTCATTGTTTTAATAGCATTTACTGAATATTATATATGAAACAAGACAAAGACTGAAGAGTGAAGTGGAAAAAAATGCCCAGCGCTACTCCCAAATAAATCTCTATTTGAACATTTTTTATATTAATTTTACAGTATATTCCAAAAAAAGCCTGGAGGTCAGCGTGCCACATACTGTACGCCACTGATCAACATAATTACTCACTTTTTATTATCACTACTTATGAACTAGTAGCAGAAGTTGCACATAAATCAGCTTAAATATAAATAATGACCGGAGCATCACCTTCCACCCACTCTGCAGACATGTTGCAGCTGGCTGAGACACACACACACACACACACACACACACACACACACACACACATAGTCTGAAATACTGCGTAAAGAGCAGCATCTCAACTATGATTTCAGTCACCATTCGTTCTTTCTCAAACAGAAACGTGACCTGAACAAGACAAAGTGGAGCCTCACGCCGTCTGAAACATGAAACTACCGTTTCCTCTCCCACGCAGAAAAGGAATGTACCCCAATCATTCCTTTTTTCCTCATTATTATCATCATTAACATCTAAAGTTTTCTACCTCGTTGCCTTCATTATCCTAATCCCATTCTCATTTTAACGGTTGGAAAATTTGCCGTTTTTTTGTGTTTCAGTTTCCTCAGTTTCCAATCTTGCAACCAGCAACCAACCCCGTCCAACAGGAGCACCGAGGTGCATAAACAAGTTTCCTTTTGACTCGTGCACTTCAAGGAAACACACCGACCGGTGAATGGTTTGACGAGGGTAAAGATAAAGAGGTAGAATTACTGCCACCAGCGTGCATCACCAGAAGAATCGATCCCTTTGTTAGGAACAATGCGGTTTTGCATCACCAACACTTTGTTCTGTAATGAACATATGATTAAAGATAATATTTAGATGGAACATTTTTGCCATTTAAAACTGAAGCGTACATTATGTAATAACGATATAATTACATATAATAATAATGATTACATAATCTTTTTTTTACTGTTTTTATGCAAGTATTGCATCATTGCTTTGACCAACCAGTGCACTTCTCGCACATTTTTTTTAAAGCTCTCACTTTTCTTTCACTTCTCTTTGCAGTTCTGCATTTTTTCCTTTTTTTTTTTTTTTGCAATGGCTTGCTGGCGTGTTGAACAGAGGGACAATTTAAAGGTTTGTGTCACCATCAACATTCAACTGAATCAATGCTTGAATAGAAACTGAATTGAAATCAGCTGCAGAAACATCATATTCCCAGTTAACACAACTTCTATCGCGCGTTGAAATGATAAAACTGCTATGGTTATGACTTCTACCACTAATGATTAAGTTCACCTTTTTCCCTTTCATCAAGCCTGTACACTGCCTCTACAACAGTGCCCCCTAGAGCCCATTGAAGGAATTATTCTGCATAAGCAATTAAGTCACATTTCTGATTCAGGGGGGTTCGATTTGATGACACTTTTAGATATTATGTTTTGGCAGTTTGTCTGTATTGTTTTTTATGAAGCTACCTCCTGAACACAGACTGCTCGGATTCTCTCTTCACGGCAATAAAAAACGCTTCTCGGTCTGATTATTTACTGGCAGACAACACAGATGGAGACATCCCAAGTATGTCACACCTCAGGGTTTAACGGGACTTAGTGAAGGGTCCTGAGAATACAAACCAGATGAAGTAGAGTCTGAGTTTTACTCAGCGATTTATTTATCTGCATTAAAGGTTTACAGCTTAGAAAATCAAAGTAACATTACTACCATGTTGATTGTTGTGAGGTGCACGTAAAACACACCTCACAATATGATCCCTGTCTATACAGAGCTGTGTTATGTAACGCTATCTCGGGGGTCTCTAATGTGAAAGCCTGAGAGCCCTATCAAATCATCCCCTGACCAATTACAGTTTAAAAACAAACACCCGAGACAAATAAATCAAACGGATACTAAAACGCGCATGTAATTATGTCGACGCGAGGCTCAGCTCTTAGACCATTTAAGGTCTAAGAGTTTTCTGCTTCTCTCAGAAGCAATATCTGGCAGAAGAGTTTCTCATAAAATAAACATTAATCTTTAAGAGCACCCAAGGCAAAGTGCGAGAGGGAGTGGGATGGTAAGGAATGTGTGTGTGTGTTTTTATGTGTGTGTGTGTGTGTGTGTGTGTGTGTGCATGCTTCAGTATATGTGTGTGGACTTGTGTGCCTGGCGGTGACACGGCGTTGTGTAAGCCAGTGGGAGTGAGGTGCCGGGCGGTATCCATGGAAACGATAGACGGGGAGAGACGGATAGTTTGCCCCGGCCTGACTCGAGGTTCAACCGGTTAGGGCGTGCGTGTGTGTGTGTGTGTGTGTGTGTGTGTGTGTGTGTGTGTGTGTGTGTGGGAGGGTCCGACGCCGTTCTGCTCCTCCATTATCCACAGGAAGGAAGCTCCGGGGGCCATTTTCACGGCGAGCCGATGAATCTAGCCAGTGTGTGTGTGTGTGTGTGTGCGTTTGACACACACACACACACACACACACACACACAGCAGGCAGAACAGAAATAGTCCACGGATGTCACTGCGGAGAAAATTGGGCCCGTAATGCGAAAAGGCGTTGAACTTGAGGCGTGACGTGCACGGGGCCGTGTCATCGCGGGGTTCACGGTTCGAGTCTGTGTCGCAATGTCATTCCCTTCCCTTCATGTATTCTGTCACACTAAAGATAAAGTGACAGAAATGTTAAATATAAATTGCAGGACATATAGTCAAGTTAACCATGATTGGACACTGGAGTGCTGCATCACAAATGGGTCTTCATAAAGAATAATCAGTCACATTAGCTGGAGTGCTGAATGCATTCATTATGCAATAGTAGTAGTACATGTCATATGTATTTTAGGTGATATCACATCAGGAACAATATTCTATAGTTAAAATATTAGTAGAAATGTGAACAATTCTACTGCATTAATACACCAGCGAAATGTCCTCTTCAACTCTGATGGCTATTGTACAACGTTAGTAAAGAGGTTATTGTACAAATCAATAATCATTTATGAAATTGCAGACAGATAATTGTAAAAAAATGCCTCTAATTTTCTGACTGACATGATTATTAGAATTATATATTTTCTCCCAATCTACTAGTTAACCTTAGACAGTAGTTCACAGATTTTTAAGAGTGTTGGAATATCACAGTCTCTTGACAAATGTACCGTACAGCTTGAGAGGAGCTCAAGAATTTACACTTTTTTTTCACTTACAAGACAAAAAAGAAAAAAGAAATACAGCCTCGATGATCAGAATGGACATATTGCAATTTGAACCGGGCATTAAAAGATGCGCTCTCTGGCAAACTGGAACAACTTTTAATACGAAGGTGCCAAGTATTTTTTTTTTTTAAATGCTTTCACTTGAAGGATTATATGGGTTAAGAGAGAACTCCCTGACCCTTTAAAAGCACCCACAGGAGACACTACAAAATGCATGGTGGCTGATGTAAAATAATAATATTATACTGAAGATGTGAAAAACTAAGACCGCTTAAGAAATATGCTGTGACGCGTAAAATGGGAGTGGGCTAAACATCGAAAAAGAAGCTCAAGTGCTGCGACACACACATGACCAGCTGCCTGTGTGTGTGTGTGTGTGTGTGTGTGTGTGTGTTTGTGTGTGTGTGTGTGTTACTTGTAGCGTAAGCCCAGAACAATGGAGTTAACTGGGTCGCCATTGCTGACTGGCTGTGCCAAACAGCTGGAGCGATGGAGAGTAAGATTGAGGACGAAGGAGGAGGAGAAATAAGGATAATCGGGCCTCAAAGAAAAGGAGAAGTACAACCAGACCAATGGGAGATATGGTACGATCGTCCCGCTGTGTGTGTGGTTCTGTGTGAGCAAGGTCACTATAAATCAATGTGATTCTGATTTGCCAGATGGTGAAAAAAAAGATGAAGGAGCCGACAATGTGCACCCTGCAGTCTGGCTGGTTGTAGAGTGTACGAGTGCATCTAAATAATACATGTTCACACACTGGCTTTTCCTCTCACTAAACACTGTGGATCCCGAACACCTCGGCTGCAGAACGTGCACACACACACACTCGGGATGATGCACGCCACAGAACCAAAACAAATTAAAGTTTTATCATTTGAAAATCGTGTGTTTTAATCCAAAACACCAATGATTAATAATTTCAACGAGGAACAACATCATGGGTCACATTGCATGGTCATTTATGTGTTACAGTACAATAATATATAATGCCATTTATGCCTTAATATAAAACCTGTTTATGATCAACACTGATAATTTGCAGATATCATATCAGAAAATTACTTTTGTAGAAGTTAGTCTCCTATTGGAATATTATATGACCTAAAGTCTTAAAGTATCTGATATGTATTATGCATTTTGAACTATAACTAGTTTTTCAACTCTTTGTTTAGTCTGTTTCCACCAAAACTATGATTTTATTTTTAAGTAATAAAAATGCTGAGAGGAAAAGTGATACCTCCGTGCTGTATTGGAGTGACATTACTCCATGACATTACACTTCTGATTTCCCCTGAGCATTTCTCTCACACAAATAACATACGACATGATACAGCCGTGACTTGTGACATCACAAATCATCCCGAAGCCGATTCTGGATCGATGTTCGGTGCACAGAAGTGTGACGTGGAAACCTGAAGCCACAAGTGAACAAAACAGCACTGAATATTGACTTAAATAAATAAAAGTCTCTGTCTACTTTCAATAATAAAGTACATTTAATAGCAGAAAATTACTCTTGATACTCAAGTGCAATAAACATCACATACTTAAGGGCTTTTTTCCCCCTTAAGTAATATTCTAAAAGGTGACAAGTGATGGTCTGGTGTGATTTCTGCTTCCAGGTGCTTCACACCCCAGTGTTTCCTGTTATTTCATTATTATACCCACCTAGCTAGCTAACATGCTGTGTAGCACATTATCGTGCACCGCCATCA
This sequence comes from Eupleurogrammus muticus, assembly GCA_036785175.1. Taxonomy (NCBI): domain Eukaryota; kingdom Metazoa; phylum Chordata; class Actinopteri; order Scombriformes; family Trichiuridae; genus Eupleurogrammus; species Eupleurogrammus muticus. The sequence goes on from JAYKQN010000047.1 coordinate 418,760, forward strand.
CCAAGTGTGTATTTACAACCACATGAAGACTGTTGCTCTGCCTCCTGTTCTGGAGCAGCTCCACTAAAGAGACGTGGATTTTTTTTAATTTTTTTTTAATCACCTTTTTTCCCGTTAATGGGGGACGACCCCTGATAATGAAGCTGTGTGTCACAGTTAGCTTAACGAGCTACATCGATGTTTTATCGGGAGCCTTTTGTAGTCAACACGGGCTACGGGGGGAAAAAAAGAAAGAAAAAAAACGCCAACGGACGCGGCGCCAACGCGACGGTAAACGCGACCTTACCTTTTTGTTTTCCGCGTCGAACCCCCGGCGGCTACTGGCTCATTTCCCGGCGCGGAAGGCTCCGTCCGTGGGCTTGTTTTCATCAATCCGTCGCGTCTCTCTCCTCCAGGAATCGTGCCGCCCCGGCTGACAGCGCCACAGCTCCGGGCTTCACGGGGAGGGGAGGGGATGGTGACGCGGCCCCGCCCCTAGCAACCAATCAGACGCCGGGGATCCGGAGACTGAGGCGAGGGGCGCTGCTCATTGGTCGGCGGCCGCGTCCGTTTAACGTGTCGCTAGGGGCGCACCTTCGTCCAAGGGCAGGACACCTGCCACGGAGGATGCTGCGAGCCGCAGGTGCAGCGAAGAAAGAGCCGTAGACGCGTGGCGGCATGGTAATAAACCGCATTTTAATCAGCATGTTTTAGGTTAATGAAGTTAAATATGAAGGACTAGAAATATAAAACAGTGTTGTTCAAAAATTCACTGGAATATATATATTTCTATTTAACACATTACGGTAATTGCATGATTTTTGCAACAATGAGTTGTTGTTTTCTACTGTTTTATTGTCTAATAGAGATGCAACAATGAGCCAATCAACAGAAAATTAAATGGAAACTATTTTGATCATTGATAATAAACTTGAGGCAGCAACACACAAAAAGGAGGAGCATTTTTAATCAGCATTTTTTAGGTTTATGAAGTTAAATATGAAGTACTAAAAAATCTAAAACTGTGTTGTTCAAAAATTCACTGGAATGTATATATTTCTATTTAACACATTACGGTAATTGCATGATTTTTGCAACAATGGGTTGTTGTTTTCTACTGTTTTATTGTCTAATAGAGATGCAACAATTAGCCAATCAGCAGGAAATTAAATGAAAACTATTTTGATCATTGATTAGTACTTGATTATTTTTTTATTAAGAAATACGCTAACATCTCTGCTTCTTAAATGTGAACATTTATGTCAATATTTTAGACGTTAGTTGTTGGAACGGGTCAAAAGAAGACATTTTCAATGGTGTTTTTTCTGACATTTTATCAAGCAAACTATTATTTAAGTAAATAAACAGATTAATAAATAATGAAACAAGTTGTTAGTTGCGGCGTAGCTGTTTACTACCACCGCTCTTATTAAATTTGGAATATACAGTAAATATAAAACTTTCATGTTACATGTTAAGAAAAGCAGATGAAAAAACAGGGAAGTGGTTCTGTGCTTTAGTTCTGTGTTGGGCATTTTTAAAGAGGGTTTTATAATTATAGAACAGAATTGCACAGTCAGCACTTCTTTTTGCAATCGTGTGTGTGTGTGTGTGTGTGTGTGTGTGTGTGCAGTCAACTTTGTACCCATTCTTATTTTGTTTCAGCTGTGTTTTTTCAGGGTCACTCAGAACAACTTTATAGATCGCTTTTTTTATCACAGCAGAGGGCAACACGTTTGCATGGACTTCAAGTTTGTTTTCATCTTTTATTATTCTAGCAAAAGAGCTTTTTTTCAGTTCACCAACCTACATTGACTTACAGAACCTACACTATGAACACAGTATCCTGCACCAAATATTATACAGCAAAACTAGAATATGCAATGGATGACAGTGAACAGCAAACATTTAGAAGTATATATGTCAGTATAAAAAAAAGCGAAACGCACAGGGACAACAAAACTAGCTTTAACCAGATGTGATCCAGTCCAGGTGAGTCAGAACTAAAAACATATGACTCAACAGTATAAAGATGCTGCAGTGTATTAGACCAGGTTCATAAATAGCACCAGTGCTGCACAAACTGACTCAGGCTCCACGTTGAAAAACAGGAACAGCATTTGTACAGAAAGTTACGGTATTCTGTACTTGTTTTTGTTTTTTTACAGTACTTCTGTTTATTGCTTCTGCTATAAAATATAACTGTGATTTCAGTACTGCGTGAATAATGTATAAATATATAAGATTAAATGCTGTGATTGCAGTCATACTAACAGTGTTGGGTGATTAACTGTAAAATTAAAAAAATATAAAGCACTTTGAATTTAGTTGCATTTACAGTTTCATATAATTTATTGTACAATATGAACAAATACATGTGAATTTACAGGACTGGATGATTAACTGTATTATAATACACCAATTCATGTGATTCTTCTTTCTACAGTAATAATTTGATTACTATGATCTTCTGTAATAATAATTCACTTTAAGTTTATAACAGAGAGCAGATTTCACAGCAAAGTTTGACAGTGAACCCAATATATATAAAAGGTGAGGCAGGGTGTGTTGTGATATGAAGGAGTAGTATCAGTGGAATCAATGACTAAAGTAACGGCAATAATCTTTTCTAATCTCTTTTTAGACGAAGACTTTGGCCAAAAAGCTGCAGAGTTTTGTTTATTACAACTTTGTCGTCAATAATTTGCTGAAGTGCATAAAAATATGTATTCTGGTTTCTTCAGAAAAAAGAAGTTTTATCTGGTGTAAATGCATAAAAAGAATCTGTTCAAAGAAATAATTATTTTATTTTCAAAATATCAACATTTTTCCAGTGATGCACAAACTTTTCCTTAATCACAAAAACTGGTCACAATTACTCTTAAAATCATCCACACAGATTCACAGTAGCATTCAGCTTTTCTGTATGAACACAACTTTTTATACACAGAATTTCACATTATTATTTGGATTCATTAGGTAGAAAAATATCTGAAGCAATAATACAACATTTTGGTAAATGCAATAAAGGTTGGACTTGTTAATTACATGAGATCTTCTCATCGTTTTGGATTCCTGTCATTTGTATAATGTTTGTTTTACAAATAACAATATTTGACACGTAATGCAAATGGTGTTACAAAAAAGAAGGATAAATTTGAAATATTTAATCCACCTAGAATATAAAACTAGTTGATAGCATGTGTTTTTAATGTTTTAAAACCTGATTCAAACCATCTAGCGACAGGATTTTATGGTTACACCACATGACATGCCTCTCCTCTGATTGGCTGTAAGTGAGTGTGTGTGTGGCGGCTGCATAGTTGTGACCTCACAACTTCACAGCTTGTTTTAAGGCAAAAAATTCTGAATACGAACTGCGTGCATATCATCCCCATGTGCAAACGTGGCACTAGACCTTTTTATGATTAAAATTATATTAAAATCTCACATTTCCACATTGACGGCAGTAGCTTCAATACTTAGAGTTCACATCTGGCAGAGAAACATCAGCACCCACTGTTTCAGATTGTCTGTTTGCAGCTTGGCAGGTCAGTCAATGTGCAGGCAATTAAACAATTTAAGCTAAAAATCTAAATCAAATCACTTTTTCTACGGTGATTTGATTTAATGTTGAAATCAAACATAAAAAAGGAATCATTAAGGCTTGAAGGAATTATGTTTTAAGGTCTAGTTTTTACAGTTAGCTTTGTGGTTGCTGCTAGCCCGAAGCTAGTGTGCAAATTTAGATTCAGTCTTTGT